>LPNX010379829.1:445363-474775 GCA_001517045.1 Pseudotsuga menziesii
GCTTTTTCTGCTTTATTCCTAGCCTCCTAGGAGCCCTTCTGCTTTTTTTGCTTTATTCCTAGCCTCATAGGTGCCCTTCTGCTTTTTCTGCTTTATTCCTTGCTTTTTCAGTGTTTTAAGGCAAATGGAAAAGCTTGACTAGGTGAGGTTGACTAGTTTTTGGTCCTACACATCCTCCTCTCTTTTCTCCTTGGAAAAGCATGTATGATTTTTCATTCCATCACTCTTTAGCTTACCTAAGCCATTTTGCTAATTCGTTAGCTCCATGACAGATTTGGGATCAGCTTTTTACACCTATGGGGGATTTGCTTATTTTTAGTAAGCCTGCTTTATGCTAGATTCGAATTGCTCCTCATGCATTCAAATCCCTGATGTATTTTATTTATTCAGCAACCTATTATGTTACAGGTTTGGCTATTGTACACTGAGTTAATACAGTTTAGTGTTCAGCTCCAATTTCAGTCTCTTTTGTGAGTGAATTTGCATGATCAATTGTTAATTGTTGTGAGTAAAATTAATCTATCATTGGGTTCAATTTACACATGGTTTTGTTGCAACTCTAAAACTATTTAATAAAATAGTGAATCTCTGATTGAAATATTGAACCTTTTATTTCCTTTCCATCCTCATAGACAGTAACTCTTTCATAAGGGTAGCTACAATTTTTTGATTGTCGAATTTACTTTTAAATACCCTTTCAAAACCATCCCAGTTTTCTACTGAATTGGATTGTAGACTAAAGTACCATGAAGATGCGTTAGTCTCAAAAGTATATGGAAATAGCCTGCATACAACATCTTCATGTTCAACATTTAAAAGATTCAAAGCGAGATTAAAAAAAATAAATAGTCTTCTGCAAAAATACCTTTTCCGGGATCAAACTTTGGTAACACTTGTTATGGGTGCTTAGGTAAATCATGTAATGGTGAATATAGGTTGAGTGGTGTTTTGGCCTTCCATGCAGGTTGATTAATAGCTGCATCCATAATTCGAGGTGGATATTGCAGCGGAGAATGTGGGAAAACTTGAGTTGTAGGGGATTTTGGTCCTAATTGATCAAGAGGTTGGGTTATTTCTTGGAGAGAAAAATCTACCAATTATTCCAAATTTTCCACAAGCACTGAATATCGAGTGTATGAGACTGCTTTCTTGGGAGCTTGCTTCCTAGGTAACACAGGAATTACTTTCAACCCTCCAAGTTTCCTAATGTGAGATCTTGTATGCCTCCGAAAATGATCAATTTCCTCAAATGGGACAGTGTACAAACATTCTGAATCTTCTTCTTCAGAACTTACCCTTTCTTGTTCTTTAGATTCAAGAATAAAATCTTTAGGGAAATTCATTCCAATGGAATCTTTTCTTACAAGTGGATTTCCTCTTCTAGCCATGCATTGGATGCCCTCCTTCTAGCTCCAAATCTGTTGATGCCTGGAAAAATCCTAGGTACAGATAGTAGGGAATCTCCCTGATAAACAATCTCAATTAGATCATCCACCATTTGGTGTGGGGAATTCATTCGGTTAAAGGTATGGCTACCATAGATTAAGTTGTTTAAATATTAATCAATTATGGCCCGGTCCATCGTTTATGTAATTTTCTTCTTAAATATGAGATGCAAGTGCCTAAATGCATATAATTGATAAGAAGAAACCTCACAAGTGATGCGCAGGTTCTTACCTCTCGTCTTACGATTCCTTCCTTCCCAATTATTCTTCTAAATATAATACTAAGCTAATCTATCCTATTCTAATTTATCCTATCCCCACAAGGAGAAAATTTAGAGTTAGAGAAATGTACTGTAATTATTCATATTAATCTCACAGATATGTGTTTCAATTTCATATGCCTATTTACAATAGAAATAATATCAAAAGTAGCTCTGACATAATAAAACATTTATTTCTCCTTTCATACACAGACATTTATATGGAAAGAAAAATCATTCATCACCAAAGAAGTAATTCAGAATAGTTAGAATGATCTCACAGTTGCATGGAAACCAGAAGAAGTAATTCAGAATAGTTAGAATGATCTCATAGTTGCATGGAAACCAGAAGAAGTAATTCCACATTGTGACTTCCAAACAATCCAAGAAAATTATTGTGTAGACTTTCCCAGCAAAAACAAGTCCTTTTTTATTACCAGAAAATTAGTTCTCTTACAAATAGTCAAACCCTTCTTTGTGCTAGCGAAAGGTCCTTCTATTTTACTTTCTAGCTCTATTTATTACAATCTGAATTTGTTATTTTGTGACCTTTGGCTTACCCTAACCCTAGAAATTCCCACAATTTGTCTTTTAGTGCTTTACATGGGAAAATACGAACGGTTCCATAAGAGACGAAATTTATGTGGGCCCTGCCTTGCTGGAGACAAATGTTGCCCACGTGCTAGCCTTCTCAGCAATGGCTTTATATTTCATTGGCTCCAGTACTTGCAAGGTCAATTCATGTATTGATATTTGTGTCTCCATGCATCCCACTCCTTAGTCATTTTAAAAATCCCTTGTTTCTGTGTATCTTTCACATTCTTCTTAATGGGCAAATCTAACTTGGTGAAAAATAGATCGATAGCTTCAGTGAAATCTTGCCAATTCCTTTTGATTTCTAGGCATGCGACCATTTCAGAGGGCTTTAATAATCTCTCTTCTCTTTCAATCCGCGAATGTTTTGGCGGACAATACTAATTTTTCTCCGACCAAAAAACCTCTGATCGTTTCAGCGTGGTTTCTTGAGTCACTTTCTATGGTATCAGTGACGATTTTTTGAGTTTATTCTGATAGTGTCGCCAAAATTATCCATATCCTTCCAATCTCAGGATGTGCGACTGCTTCAACAAGTTTTAAGATTTACACTTCGGAAGGTAATCTTGCTTGGTGAGAATAAAACCTGTGACATGAGCATAGTGAGAAGAGTCTTAGTAATACCTCAACATTTTCGAAAATCCAAAAAAAATAAACATGCATTATTGTACTGAAGTATCCTATAATTAAAGAAAAGATGTTATATGTATGCTCCATTATTCCTGAAGAAAACCATAGTTACCCATCCATTGCTAGTCATTCAAAGTGCAATTGCGTAAGATGGAGAGTAGTGTTCCATTCAAAGATGTATAATTACAAAGTTCAAAAGAAACCTATCAATACATATGCATATGTTGATGTGTGAGTAATGAGCCGGTTATGCGCCTTAAAACAAAAAATCGAGCTATTTTATGTAACATCCCCAATATTCTATCTACTTCGTCGAGTTTATGGGGTGTTGGTTGTCCTTCATCTGGGGTCGTCAGTGTGATAATGGGGTTGTTGGGTGGTTTTAATGCGATAGTTGAAGCATTGGAAATGGTGCTTTTCGCAACGTCGTTGGTGTAAAACTCAAACAATCATTGCGAAGGAAAAAGTAACGTTGATATATGCCGGTGATATTCTTAAAGATCCTCTGATACTATCGATGGTGATTTGTGTGTTCTCGCGACCATTTCGGTGGAACAAATGAGTTTTCTCCGAATGTGTCGGCGATAACTTATCGAAAACCTTCGATTGGTTTTGTCGGTGCTTAGTACATTGGTCCTTTGTTTTACTTTGGATGCGACCATATTAGCGGAAAACAACGAGTTTCCCTAAAACACTCGAAAACTTCCTGCATTAGCAACATTCACTGATCTCTCTAATCATTTTGGAGGTGACTCGTGAGTTACTTCTAATCGTGTCGACGAGTTTTGTCGAGTTATTTCGAAAAGTTCTTTGCGAAAAACTTCTTTTGCCCAATCTAACCATGTCAGAGAGATTGACTGAGTTCCTCTGACATGTCGGAGAAACTGGCCAAGTTACTCCAATATGTTAGTGGAAAAACATGAGTTTTAACTTAGCCAAAAAAAATTTGTTCAACTTTTTGGAAAAACCCTAAGTGTAGGATGGACTTCCTTGACTTGGAAAAAGTCTAAGTAAGCTTTCAATCAAAATTGTAAGGAGGAGCCCTAAAATATCAAAATTTTTGGGAATCAGTTGCAACAGCAACAAGATGCAAAACATAAGTTGCATATTTTGGGCTTCAATCTTGCAGAGGATTTTAGAGCCATCAAAGGATATTAAGGCCTTGTCTATGGGTGAGTAACGAGAGGCGCACCAGCTCGTGAATTTAGGAAAATATATCTAGCAGGGACAAACAACTCATGCTAAAATAAACTCCGATAAGTGACATAGGTCTTGGGATGTCACTGATAAGGCTCGAGACTCTCTAAGGGTGGTTTTAAGGTTTGAATTTCATATCACAGTGTCAAAAGTTCCTACATGTTGTTCATTCACAGGCTTATCTCTGGAAAAATTAGAAGTGGGAAGCTTGAATTTATTTCTTTTGGACATTTTGTCTAGTTAATTTTGACTGGTTTGGGAAAAAAATTTACTCAGGTAAATAGAGGTTGAAATATCTTTTAAATGCTAGTGAAAAGGGAAAACTAGTTACAACAAAAAATACCCGATGGATTTAGCGGGTACATGTTGGATAGTTGGTGGAGACACTGATTGGATGGGGTGCAGGTGGTCTGGAATTTTGGCTTCTCTACTTCAACTGCGGAAAATGATTTTAAAATATCTTATTTCCCCATTTTTTATTGGTTAATAATACTATTTGAAATTGACATATGGTGTTATTCATTTGGTCGGGACAGGTGATGTTTACAAAGGATGAAGGGAACACTTTATGGGCATATCGAGTGACTAGTTGACTTGGTTGTCACTAAATTTTTTTACCTTTTTTACTTTGGGTGAAAACCACCTTGGTTTCCCTGGGTGGTAACGCGTGGTGAGGCTAATGATATTTAAGAAGGCCCTCAAGGAGGCACGACCAACCAAAATGGAACACGCATCTAGGGAGGTTTGGGAATAGCTAGCTTCCTGCATCTTATGTGTGTGCGATCAAAGAGGACAGTTAATCTGTCGCTTTATTTTTTTTATTAGGATGTTGGAAAATTCTCTTAACTATCTTGTATTTTCTTGGCGCACTAACACTCTCTATCATAGATCTGATTTTTATATAATGGTTGTTTGTCGTTCTATAAACAAGATAGTTAAGAGAATTTTAGTGCGCCAAGAAAACACAAGATAATGGTTAGGGCACACTAACACTCTCTCTCTTGGCGACCGTTATATAGTTCTGATTTTTATATAATGGTTTCTTTCTTGGCGCACTAACACTTTAAACTTTTCTAATTTCTCAAATATTACATTTATACTCAAGAATATAATTCACATATCAATGTACTAATATTGCAAAAATATTAAAATGCTAGTGTACATTACCATTTACGCATATAAAATTACTCAAATTTCATCAAATACTAGTGTACATTACCATTTACGAGTATAAAATTACTCAAATTTCATCATTCAAGTCCTTAAAACTCCTCAAATAAAAAAAGCATTTTCAATTCTATAAATTTGTTATTTCTCAAATATTACATTTATACTCAACAATATAATTCACATATCAATGTACCAATACTGCAAAAATATTAAAATGCTAATGTACATTGCCATTTACACGTATAAAATTACTGAAATTTCATCATTAAGTCCTTACAACTCCTCAAATCCAAAACAAGCATTTTCAATTCTATGAATTTTTACATATTTATGCACTTATGGAGTGTGAACCTAATAATTGGGAATGATTGAAATTTTGAATATAATAACTACTTTATTATATTAGTTTTTTAAATTTAATATAATCAAAATATTTAAGTTTATTTTTAATTTAGGAAAAATATGTTAATATTAATAATTAAGTTATTAAAAATATTTATTGTATTAAAATGATATCAAATATTTTAAGTTTATAATTACTATTTCAAAAATAGTAAATATTAGTTTGATATTTAATATTAAAGTTAGTTGCGTATAAATTTTAATGATTGCACGGAAGAGGTGTATTCTATAGTCCAATAAGAGAGAGATGTGTAACTCCTTCTATGTTCATCTTAGAATTGGCACATGTCATTTATAAAAATAAAAAAATAAAATATTATTAAAAATAACATGTTTGCTTAAATTACATTTAAAATATTTAGAATTACATATATATATATATATACAACAACATAAATTGGATAAACTAAACCATAAACATTGGATTACACATTTCCTCAACATTTTCACTTTTAAAAAGGGTTTATAACTTGAGAGATTTGACCTCTCTTGGTGCTTGGTAGATCCCCTTTTAGATGAATCTACACTGATATAATTGAAATCCTAGATAATTATGGCCAAATAACTTAAAAGAAAATGATCCAGTGAGAAAAGCATCCTTTTGCTGTTCATGAAACCATTAGCCAGTAAGCGGTATCAAATGCACCAATCCGGTAACCACACGAGTGCACGAAATTGGAGATCATTTTATATCCATATATAATTGGAGATCATTTTATATCGGTATATTTGAATGCCAATCCTTCATTACAAGACTCTACATATAAGAAACTAACATCCAACATTGCAAAATAGACTAACTAGAATTCTATTCCAATTTTTTTTGAAAAGGAATTTCTTAATGTCAGTTTACACACCATATGTAACATACCCAAAGCTGGAAAAAAATAATTATTTATTATTTATTTCAACAAAAAACATTATGTGAAATTTTATTGTAAGTTATGACCAAGTGGGTTAGAGATGATTGTAATTGAAGAATTATTTATTTTATTAATTAATAAAAGCAGGCACCTTAACAGGGGAGACTCTTAAATGAGTGTTCACTGCCATTAGGGGGAAGGAGCAGCTGTAAAATGTTGATTGACAAGTGATAGCACTAGAATTCACTATCTAGCTGTTGCAAAAGCATAATCCCTAAAAAAATGGTCATGTTCCCTGAGAGGGGGAACTGAGCTGGGTGGCTCATTAAATTCCAAAACTCACCCAAAGACCCAGGCAATCTTATATAAACCATATAAAAATTAAGCATGAGGGCTCACCACTCATTCTGATTTCTGAGAGAATAAACTTTGCGATTGCTGCAAACTGAAAAGTCAGGAACACAAATAATTTGATGAGAGGATAGCTAAATTGATTTGTTGAGTTAAGTTTGTTGTTGAGTGCTGAGTTGCAGAAGTCTGTGGTGTAGCATAGATCTCCGTCCTAGTGGCATAGTGGGAAATCTCGGGGGTCCTAAGCAAGTGATTTGGCTGCTTCAGGAAAAGGTTGGGTGGAACAGTCTCCCTTGGGTGTTGGTCTCATTTTCTCTGCAATATTTCCAAGTTCCAACTTGTTGAGGCCTGGAAATTCGCAGGCAACAACAAAAAGGGATTCTCCCCAGTCAACGTTCCCAACTAGACCATGACTGTTTGGTATGGGGAATCCGTCCGATTTACGGTCCGGCTACCGTAGGTCAAAGTAACAAAAACAAAGGTTTTACCGGTTGCGGCCCGGTCCACCGTTTATATTTTTGTATTTTTTGACTTAAGTATGATATGCATATGCCTAATTAACTATGCAGGGCGATAAGGATGCAAGGAGCGTTCACAATGTGATGCGCAGGTTCTTACCTCTCGTCTTAGGATCACAAGCATCTAAATCACACGTGCAGAAATAAAACTATCTATTTATCTATCTATCTATCTATCTATCCCTGGGGAGCAGACTTTAACTTATTTGTGAGTAATGTGAATTGTGCATGTATCATAAAGAGAAATTACATATAGCTGATATTTCTTCCTACAACACATGAATGATTAAATATATTTCAACAATCAGTTAGCTAATTTTTTTATGAACAGCATACATTACTCATGGTGGTAATTCCACAAAATGAACCAGAAATCATTTAAACAAGAACATAGGTTCTGAGAGTTAGAACGATCTCACGGTTAATGGAAAAAAAGCTGGAAAAACAAAATAGTTCATCTTTTAGCCATCAACAGCATAACATTTGAAAATGCCACCCATCTTCCTCCAACAGGCAAACAATACTTCTTTATTGCAAAGAGAAATAGTTATTATTACAATATAGCTTTTCATGTCTAACTGGGAAAAAGCCCTCCTTCCCTCTTAGTCTATTACATTTATACAAAAAGGTGAGACGGTTGGGCTGCCCAAAGTCACCTTTGGGCTTCCCAACTCTTCATTTCCCAATGCTTGAATTTTCTCAAAGGTTTTTCACAAAAGGTTACATATTACAAAAATGACTGGTCCTTTATGAGGAGGGTCCCACTTGGGCATCTAGAAATTTCTTCCATGCTAAAGCTTTAGAGGCAATGCCCTCAAATGCACAAGGATCTAAAAAATGAATATTTATCTCAAACATAGCAGCTTGGTTCTTTATGGCCTCAATCCTGGCTGCACTCAATCGAAGCTAATCCTCCAGAAGCTGCACGCTGATAGCTGAATGATCTACTTCGCTCCTCAAGATCTGATCATCCAGGGATTTAATGCGCTGTACTTCAGCTTCCTCCTCCTGGTATCTCTTCTGCAGCAACTCCACAAAGGCATTGTGATCTGGGAAAGCCTCAAGCCTCTGCTCGGCCTCTATCTGGCACCGGTTGTAGGTAATGAGAAGCCTTCTAAAAAACTCGGTGCATGCTCCTTTCGTCTTCTTAATTGATTTTTTGAAATCCTCCACGGTATTTATAGCAAATTCTAGCAAGTCATAATCCCGCTTGAGGGCCTGTGTATCCTTTGATGGCAGTTATGCTGGAGTTTCTTCCTTGTTTTCCAACCTTGCCATTCTTCCAGTCAGGAATTCAAGGATGTCCTGAGATCGATCTACAAAGTAAGAGGAGGTTTCCAGGATTTCCTCCAATCTACTATCTACCTGCAGCACCTTGCACCTTTCTCCTTCTATAGCAGTCTGTAGCTGCAACATTTTAGCCTTCTGGGTCAAGATATGCTCTTTGAACGGCTGGAGTTTAACCTGCTGCTCCCTTGCCTCCTCCAGAGCAGTTGTCAGAGAAGAAATCTTCTCTTGATGTTTCTCTCTCTGCTCTTGGGAGTGCATCTCACTGGCCTGTAAGATAATATTTTGCTACTCTTCTAGCTCTTCTACTTTTCCTAGCAGCTTTTCCTTTTCACTCCTTAGCTTTTGACATTCTATCTGCACTTTCTCTAGAGCCTCCTGTGTAGTTTCCATAACCTGTCTTTCTGCTTGGAGGGCCTGCAATTCAGCCTTAGAAGCCTTTATCTCCCTCTGCATTTCTTCATACTTCCGCTTCAGCCTATTGCCTTCCTCTCTCTCTCGTCTCAATGTATCTTTCAACTTAGTAGAGGACTTCTTGGACTGCTCCAAGTCAGTTATTACCTTGTCCATGTTATCTTCTGAGGCGTGGATTAGTGCAGTCCCGGCTCTCAGGGTGAATCTTGGATCTTGGTCTGTTCCCAACATAACAGCCGTATCCGTTATCATTTTACCTGGCATATATCCTATTTCAACCCTCTTTTCTATTCTCTTTACTATCCTCTTTGTAGCCCTGTCATAAAACACAGTGTTAAAATCAGGGATTTCTTCTCCCTTTTTCTGCACAAAGGGGACCAGCTTTAGTGTGGGGACCATGGGTGTGCTAGAAATAGGTACTTGTCGGTCCTGAACCTCGGGGTTCCCCACGTCCTAGGTCTTCCCTACAGCTGTTTCAGAAGCTGACTGCTTTGTCTGTGTCAACTTTAGCTTTTCAGCTTCTTGCTTTTGAAGCTCCTCATCTAGCTTCCTTTTCTTTTCATCTTCTTCTTTCTTAGCTGCTTCTTCTGATTTCTCAGCTGCTTCCTGAGCGGCCTTTCTTTTCTCTTCTTCTTATCTATGCAGCCACCCTGCAGCTTCTTGCGCCAACCTCTGGGCTTCCTCATTTCTCTTTCTGGCCTCTTCATCAGCCTTGGCTTGTTCATCTCCCTTCCCACCTTTTGTGGTAATCTTCTTCTTCAAGCTTCTTCGCAAGGCTGTCATGTTTACTGCATTTTGGAAGATGGACTCCTCTTGATCCCAATGGTGGGCATACTCAAAATGCACATTGTGCTCTTTACAGTGTTCAGCCACTTTGCCTTGAGTTTCATTTCTACAAAAGGGCATTTCGCCAAAATGAAATCTTTCCAGTTCTTCTACAAATTCATCGGCTTTCTTCACTTTGGTGAACTTGTAGATTCCTAACTTGAAGGGCAAAGGGGGATAGGCGTTCTTCTTGTGCTCAAACAGAAAGCTACCTATTCCATCTAGGAACACTTGTCTGACTGCCTCCTTATGAATAATGTAATCAGTTGTGTATTTGGGCAGCAGGGAAGGTGCTCTCGAACCTCCAAACATCCTGAAGTACAGGCCATTTTCAGTCAAATAGTAGTCTGCATACTCCTCTATTACTTACAGTGCCTCTTCTAACATACAATCACACTCCTTTAGGAAAATGAGTTTGTGTAAGGGCATGATAAAGTGTTCACATACTTCTCGATAATGGCTGTGATATTTGTGTGCCCACAGTGGTTTATAGGCAGCATAGACAGGCATTCTTTCCCTATCCCAGATGCACCTGAGTTTGGGGAAAGGCTGATTACACAATATGCAATCGATGAGTATGGAACTCATATAGAATTCAGACCTCTTTTGGGACACTCCTCCCAAAGCTGAGGCCAAGCAAGCTGAAAGACTATTTGATACAAGGCTAGCCCAGTTGAAAATTGTCCCCTGGGTTGCAACATGAAAAATGATGCGTATCCACTCCAACTTGAATAACCTACCATGTGGTCTTCCAAAAATCCTATTCAGCATTAAAGATATGAACCTATAAGGAACCCTTAAGCTTGCCATATCCTAATCACCCGTCGGTCTATATCTGTAATGTTTTCCCTGCAACAGCATCCTTTTAAGAGTCTCTACCAGGTCCATTCTAATGTTGTTCAGCCAATCATCAGATAAAAATACTTGGGCTTCTGGCAGGTGGTAAGCCAACGCTACATATCCAGGGATATATGCAGCATAGCCCTATCTTTCAACATTTTCCAGAATCATTGTTGTGACATCTGCTCGGGGAAGAATCCATCCGATTACTTCAGAGCAAGGGAACAACTCTGGTCTGGTGGCGATCTTCATTAGTGAAGATCTTTCTATGTTGGCATATATGGACTCTTCTTCTAATCCCATGTCAGGAACCTCTCTATGGGTGATCAATCTATATACTTCCCCCCACTGGTATTCAGGTTCGATACCAGAAATGCACTTAGTGTCTTCGTATATGTATTCAGTTTTAGTGACAACTTCTACTTTGGGCTCTTCCTCGACCACGGGGGCCTTCTTCTTTTGCCTCTTTGACATTGTGAATTCTTCCTGCCATAAAATTGAAAAATTAAGCCCTTTTGGCTGAGTGACAAACTTGTATACATCAATGTGCAGTGTTTCATTTCTTCTGTGTTTAACATGATAGCAATCAGTCAGTGAAGCAAATATGTATGTACCTAGGCTAAAATGACCTAACTAACAGAGCTATTGAAACACAATGTGCATTATTCAATGACTTTGTCTATATCTAGCATGATGAAAAACAATATAATCGAGTGGAAAACATCTACATTAACGTGACTAAAAATTCTGCTCTATGCGGGTGCCATTATCAAATCACTGTGCGGGAAAACATAAACACTATGCGAGTTTCTATGGTGTGCTTGATCAAAGAAAAATCTCTTGTGCAAAACTACGGTAAATAACTATGCGTCACGGCACACCCTCCTTCCCAGCCCAGGTTTGAAACTGAACACAAATTTGGTTGCGTGGGACCGCGAAGGAAAAACGATTTGGGGTTAAAGATACAGGGAGCACCAAGCGGGACAAATAGCCCAAACCTTAAGGAAAAGGTCACGGTGAACCTATTCCAACCCACCATATTATCATACAGGGCGGTTTGGCGCACACAGCATAAAGGCCGTCTACACCAAACCCCCTCATCCTCTACGCGCAGGGTCGCATGACAACAGCGGTGGGGAAAAACTATTATGCCGGTCAAAATGCCCCTCCCCACGGACAGCACTGTCACCAAGAACCAAAATATATACACGCAACTATGGGGAAATAAACAGCCGCAAAACCTAACCGTGGAAAACAACCACGAGACACTCAATGGAACGTGGAAAGGAAATAGAAGCCTACCTGGCACTGATGTGTAACCAGCGTGTATGGCGGGATGAAGACGGTCGGGCTTCCACAGTTGCAACCTGGACGTGGGTAGCGGCAGTAGGGTCTGAACAAGCTCGAGCGATCGACAACACGATAGCGACAGAGCACGGCAGTTGAAAAATAAAGATAGAATAATAATCCACCGTGCCCCCCCAACCTCATACATATACAAATGGTCAAACTTTCACGGCAGGAAACATAAGTTAAAATCGGATGTCGGAGACATTTGGATCAGAAGACGAAAGTAAACTTCCTTTCGCAACGGCGGACGGCCAAACCGTTAAGCCATCCGCAATGGGTAAAGTCTGAATCTGAAGCAAAATGAATACACATCGAAAGGGCTAGCGCTTCTTTCATCCGCAACAGTGGAACTGTAAGGACATCAGCATCCGCAACGTCGGGGGTACAAATGATAAACCATTCCGCAACACGAGGTCAGTGTCGGAAGAGAAACGACTAAGAGATCGGCAAGGAAAATCATTCGACAGCCGCAATGGCGGAGCTACAAGGCGTGACCCTTTGCAACGTCGAAGGTAAAATGACTCAAACGGTCAGAAGGAGAAAAACTTCCTGCAGCCGCAACGGCGGCAGCCCAAGATGTACGGGCTTGACGAAAACAACAAGCCATAATGGAGAGAGAATGTAGTTTGCCATTCGCAATGGTGGAAGAAGAAGTCATAACAGTTCTGATGCAAAAATAAAAAAGTAGCCGATTAAAAACCAATCGAAACGGGAGAAAATTCGAAGTCAAAAACCGAATATACATCCACAACGGTGGGGGGGAAAACAAATACACTTCCGATTTAGCCACGATGAAAACACAATTAAAGGCAAATGATGAAGGTTTGATCAATCATTGAAATTTTTAATCATTTAGAAAAATTGAAAACCAGCTGTAGATCAATCCAAGCATAAGCAAAGTCTTTCTGAAAAGTTCTCAGACCAAATCCAAGAAGAAAATCAAACTAATTCAAGCAAAAGGAGGGTCCTAAAATTTTGGGAATTTTGGGAAATTGTTGTAGCTGCAACCATTGGAGACTACCTGGTGAACCCCAAATTTCTAAATTAACCCCTTCCCAGTGCAAGACCGTCTGAATAAAAGTTGAAATCTTCGAGATGCTTGTATCCCCAGGCTGGCCAACTTAAGCATTTAAACCATTGAGAAGAAGTCCATTCTTTGGGAAATGGTAACATTAGAAACATTGCAAGTCTGAATGACTATTTTAAGGCCTAATAAATGAGGTTTATTTCACCCATCCTTAGGTAGTTTCATGCATGGACGCCACAAGATTGTAACAGATAGTAAACAGCATTATCCTTTTGTTCCTCATTCCCATGCCAATTGCACTTTTGTGCCATTAGAAATTTAGTTCTTTTGATTCCTCCATTTGCCTTTCTTTTTGAATTTTATTCAGGCTCCTCTATCCCATAGTGCCCTTTTGTGTGAGAGAAGAATTGGCATTTCATCTCACGGACGAAGAGGAACTTTCAGCAATTTGAAATTCATGCTTTTGATATGTCTTGTTTCTTTTAAGGAGTTTTGACTCTTGATAGCTTTTATCTTTTCTGAAATTATGGCATGGGGTCATTTATACATGATATACTGTTTACCTTGCTTCCTTTCCATGGGTTTTTCGCTGTCACCCCCTTGGATATTTAAGATGTGAAATGGATGGAGCCTCGAAATAGTATTCCAGACCTCTTTACTTCTGAGTTATTTACAGGGGTTAAGTAAGACTTCAATAAATGCATGGCCAATTAGGAACACTGCTACTAGAAGGCATTCTATGTTTCATAGCACAGTCTTTTGCTCAAGATGTCAGTTAATAAAGAACCCTGATGTTTCCATTGCAACCAAAAGTTTGCCTCTTTATTCAAAATCAACAGAACTACTAACCAAGCAGTGAAAAAGAAAGAAATCATCAAAGCTATAAATTAAAATAGAACAACCTCAAATCAATAATCAAAGCATTAAAGCAAACAAATCAATTTATTTATGTACAAAGCAAAAGAAAAGAAAAAATTTTGCCCACTCCTGAATATCTTTAATCTTAGGGAGTTAGAGGATGGGCTGGATTATAGACATGAGACATCTAACCATGGTCTAGCTCTTCTATTTTTGAAATTGAACACATGTCTACTATCCTACATTCATCCCTTTCAGCCTGAGGAAGTTGAAGGAGCTCAGGCTAAATGTCAATCATTGAACTGCCCTTTCTTGAGGTATGATGCCTTAGCTTAAACTCAGTTAGATAGTTTCCCAGGACAGAATCAACAGATTCATTTCCCTCTCCTAGCCCAGTAACATTATGCTTCATGTAGGGCTCTCTTAAAATCTTAATCAGGTTTGGGCTACCCTTCTAAGGAAACCATAGGTGCGACCAGTCTGAAGCAAAGTAACCATCTAGTCATGCTGACCAGTCTCAATTCAAGATCAATCCATATCCATCAGGTATGTCTGCTACTACAATATCAAGGTACTGACATATCTTTTTATTTGCAGACAATCAAATCAGAACATTCTTCATCTCCCCCACCACTTTGACACTGGTCTTGTCTAGTTGAGTGATGTCCCAATTAGTAGGTATTAGCTGCCCATTAAGTTTTTTGCAGATTGCTAGGGGCATAACATTCACCGATGATCCAGAGTCCACCAGACAATTATGCACCTTATGGTTCAAAATCTCCAGAGTCAAAAGGAAAGGTGGGGTGCTAGTTTTCCTTTCCCTAGTTGATTTGACCTTTTCCTCCACAGGTTGGTTTTCGGTGGGTATCTCCTTTTTAACTTCCTCAGCTTTTCCAACGTTCTCTTCCTCAACATCATCCATAGGTTTGACAGTCTCATTGCTTGGTTATGTTTCCTGGTTGAAAGTAGTGAATTTAGGTGGTTTATCTTCATTACTGACATCTGCCTGTCTCTTGACATTCTTTTGCAATCTTTTGATCTTTGAAATTGTTAAATCCATGTCCTTTGTTGCTGTAGGTGTGCATTCAGTTTTGAGAGCGCTCTCTTCAGTGTCAAACAGCGAGACACCATCCCATGAAAACATGGTGTCATTATCTTGTTTCTCCATAGTCTGGTTTTTCTTTTCCTCTTTTCCACTGTCCTTGGTCAATTTAGAATCTAGCAACTGATTCATAACCAATGTCATTGAATTCAACCATTGAGGACACTTCTTTTCAGAATGAGGTTGTTGGTGAAAAGTGCAGAAGTTGTCTCCTCCCACTTCTGTTATATTTATTGAGGCCAAATTGGGTGGAGGTGTTTTCCATTGGTTGCTATCCTCTTTTTTTGGATAGTATGGTTTGTAAGTTTTCCACATTTCCCTTTCTTTTCCCAGATCTATTATTTGGTTGGATAGTTTCTACATCATCTTCAGCATACCCTGATAATCATGTGCTTGCTCCTCTTTAGGTTTAGACAGCAATAAAGCTCTTCTATTTGTAGTTTTCTATCCAGGTAAATCAGGATAATCTTCTACACTTTCCCTTTCAGCCTCTTCATAAGTCTCTACTAGCGTAGGTTTGGCTTTCATCTTGGCAAATATGGCCAACTCAAGTCCTAAGGCTGAGGTATAACATTCAATTAAGACTTTGTCAGATGGTATGTCAGCTTCAGAAAAGTTCTTTAGGTATATTGAAAATCTTTGAGTGAAACTATGTGCCTTCTCATTCTTTTCTTTTTTTAACAAACCAAGACCTTTCACTAGTGAGGCATGAGTTCTCTGAGCTGCATATTTATTTCTGAATATTCTTTCAAAAGTATTCTAGTCTGGAATTGAGTTTGCAGGCAGAGAAAAATACCATGAAGCAGTTGCCCCTTTCAAGGTATGAGGAAATAATCTACAGACAACATCTTTGTACTCCCCAGCCCTTAAACCTTCTACCGCTAAATAGAAACTCTGCAAGTGGTCATCTACAGCAGTCTTTTCCTCGGGGTCAAATTTAGGCAGCAGCTTATCAAAAGCTTGAGGTAGGTTATGGAAAGGAGGCGTGAGGTTCAAAAGTGATCTAGCTCTCCATGCCGGCAGAGGGTTGGGCTGATTTGCATTTATGCCAGCCATAGGCACACGTATAAGAACAAAGTCTGAGTAAAGAGCAACATAGAGTGAGAACAAGCTTTCTTACTTCAAAGGTATAACCCAAACCTGTAAGTGCTTGGGTTGAGTCGAAAGCTTCAAAACATCTGCTGGTAAGGTAATCTTGGGAAATATGTTCCACGGCCAGCCATGCACTGGCGGCCGTCCTTCTAGCGCCAGAACTGTCGAGGCCTGGAAATTTGCAGGCAACAACAGAAAGGGATTCTCCCCAGTCAATGTTCCCAACTAGCCCATGACTGTTTGGTATGGGGAATCCGTCCGGTTTGTGGTCTGGCTACCGTAGGTCAAAGTAACAAAAACAAAGGTTTTACCGGTTGCAGCCCGGTCCACCATGTATATTTTTGTATTTTTTGACTTAAGTATGATATTCATATGCCTAATTAACTATGCAGGGCGATAAGGATGAAAGGAGCATTCACAGTGTGATGCGCAGGTTCTTACCTCTCGTCTTAGGCTCACAAGCATCTAAATCACATGTGCAGAAATAAAACTATCTATCTATCTATCTATCTATCTATCTATCCCCGGGGAGCAGACTTTAACTTATTTGTGAGTAATGTGAATTGTGCATGTATCATAAAGAGAAATTACAGATAGCTGATATTTCTTCCTACATAACATGAATGATTAAAGATATTTCAACAATCAGTTAGCTAATTGTTTTATGAACACCATACATTACTCATGGTGGTGATTCCACAAAATGAACCAAACATCATTTAAACAAGAACATAGGTTCTAATAGTTAGAACGATCTCACTGTTAATGGACAAAAAGCTGGAAAAAAAAAATAGTTCATCTTTCAGCCATCCACAGCATAACATTTGAAAATGCCACCCATATTCCTCCAACAGACAAACAATACTTCTTTATTGCAAGGAGAAATTGTTCTTCTTACAATATAGCTTTTTATGTCTAACTGGGAAAAATCCCTCCTTCCCTCTTAGTCTATTACATTTATACAAAAAGGTGAGACAGTTGGGCTGCCCAAAGTCACCTTTGGGCTTCCCAACTTTTCATTTCCCAACGCTTGAATTTTCTCAAAGGTTTTTCACAAAAGGTTACATATTACAAAAATGGCCGATCCTTTATGAGGAGGGTCCCACTTGGGCATCTAGAAATTTCTTCCATGCGGAAGCCTCAGAGGCAATGCCCTCAAACGCACAAGGCTCTAAAAACTGAATATTTATCTCAAACTTAGCAGCCTGGTTATTTATGGCCTCAATCCTGGCTGCACTCAATCGAAGCTGATCCTCCAAAAGTTGCACGCTGATAGCTGAATGATCTACTTCGCTCCTCAAGATCTAATTATCCAGGGATTTAATGCGCTGTACTTTAGCTTCCTCCTCCCGGTATCTCTTCTGCAGCGGCTCCACAAAGGCGTTGTGATCCGGGAAATCCTCAAGCCTCTGCTCGGCCTCTATCTGGCACCGGTTGTAGGTAATGAGAAGCCTTCTGAAAAAATCGGTGCATGCTCCTTTCATATTCTTAACTAATTTTTTGAAATCCTCCGCGGTATTTATAGCAAATTCCAACAAGTCATAATCCCACTTGAGGGCCTGTGTATCCTTTGATGGCAGTTCTGCTGGAGTTTCTTCCTTGTTTTCCATCCTTGCCATTCTTGCAGTCAGGACTTCAAGGACGTCCTGAGATTGATATACAAAGTAAGAGGAGGTCTCCAAGATTTCATCCAATCTGTTATCTACCTGCAGCACCTTGCACCTTTCTCCTTCTATAGCAGTCTGTAGCTGCAGCATTTTAGCCTTATGGGTCAAGATATGCTCTTTGAACGGCTGGAGGTTAACCTACTGCTCCCTTGCTTCCTCCAGAGCAGTTGTCAGAGAAGAAATCTTCTCTTGATGTTTCTCTCTCTGCTCTTGGGAGTGCATCTCACTAGCCTGTAAGATAATCTTTTGCTGCTCTTCTAGCTCTTCTACTTTTCCCAGCAGTTTTCCTTTTCACTCCTTAGCTTTTGACATTCTATCTGCACTTTCTCCAGAGCCTCTTGTGTAGTTTCCATAACCTGTCTTTCTGCTTGGAGGGCCTACAATTTAGCCTTAGAAGCCTTTATCTCCCTCTGCATGTCTTCATACCTCTGCTTCAGCCTATTACCTTCCTCTCTTTCTCGTCTCAATGTATCTTTCAACTGAGCAGAGGACTTCTTGGACTGCTCCAAGTCAGTTATTACCTTGTCCATGTTATCTTCTGAGGCGTGGATTAGTGCAGTCCCAGCTCTCAGGGTGAATCTCGGATCTTGGTCTGTTCCCAACATAACAACCATATCCGTTATCATTTTACCCAGCATATCTCCTATTTCAACCCTCTTTTATGTTCTCTTTACTATCCTCTTTGTATCCCTGTCATAAAACACAGTGTTAAAATAAGGGATTTCTTTTCCCTTTTTCTGCACAAAGGGGACCAGCTTTAGTGTGGGGACCATGGGTGTGCTGGAAATAGGTACTTGTGGGTCTTGAACCTCGGGGTCCTCCACGGCCTAGGTCTGCCCTGCAGTTGTTTCAGAAGTTGACTGCTCTGTCTGTGTCAACTTTAGCTTTTCAGCTTCTTGCTTTTGAAGCTCCTCATCCAGCTTCCTTTTCTTTCCGTCTTCTTCTTTCTTAGCTGCTTCTTCTGCTTTCTCAGCTGCTTCCTGAGTAGCCTTTCTTTTCTCTTCTTCTTCTATGTGTAGCCACCCTGCAGCTTCTTGCGCCAACCTCTGGGCTTCCTCATTTCTCTTTCTGGCCTCTTCATCAGCCTTGGCTTGTTCATCTCCCTTCCCACCTTTTGTGGTAATCTTCTTCTTCAACCTTCTTCACAAGGCTGTGATGTTTACTACATTTCGGAAGATGGACTCCTCTCAATCCCAATGGTGGGCATACTCAAAATGCACGTTGTGCTCTTTACAGTGTTCAGCCACTTTTCCTTGAGTATCATTTCTACGGAAGGCCATTTTGCCAAAATGAAATCTTTCCAGTTCTTGTACAAATTCATCGGCTTTCTTCACTTTGGTGAACTTGTAGCTTCCTAACTTGAAGGGAAAAGGGGGATAGGCAGTCTTCTTGTGCTCAAACAGAAAGCTGCCTATTCCATCCAAGAACACTTGTCTGACTGCCTCCTTGTGAATAATGTAATCAGTTGCGTATTTGGGCAGCAGGGAAGGTGCTCTCAAACTTCCAAACATCCTGAAGTACCGGCCATTTTCAGTCAAATAGTAGTCTGCATACTCCTCTATTACTTGCAGTGCCTCTTCTGACATACAATCACACTCCTTTAGGAAAATGAGTGTGTGTAAGGGCATGATAAAGTGTTCACATACTTCTCGATAATGGCTGTGATATTTGTGTTCCCACAGCGGTTTATAGGCAGCATAGATAGGCATTCTTTCCCTATCCCAGATGCACCTGAGTTCGGGGAAAGGCTGATTACACAATATGCAATCGATGAGTATGGAACTCATATAGAATTCAGACCTCTTTTGGGCCACTCCTCCCAAAGCTGAGGCCAAGCAAGATGAAAGACTATTTGATACAAGGCTAGCCTAGTTGAAAATTGTCCCCTGGGTTGCAACATGAAAAATTATGGGTATCCATTCCAACTTGAATAACCTACCATGTGCTCTTCCAAAAATCCTATTCATCATTAAAGCTATGAACCTATAAGGACCCCTTAATCTTGTCGTATCGTAATCACCCGTCGGTCTATATCTGTAATGTTTTCCCTACAACAGCATCCTTCTAAGAGTCTCTACAAGGTCCATTCTAATGTTGTTCAGCCAATCATCAGATAAAATAACTTGGGCTTCTGGCAGGTGGTAATCCAATGCTACATATCCAGGGATATATGCAGCATAGCCTTGTCTCCTTGTCTTACAACATTTTCAAGAATCATTGTTGTGACATCTGCCCGGGGCAGAATCCATCCGATTACTTCAGAGCACGGGAACAACTCTGGTTTGGTGGCGATCTTCATCAGTGAAGATCTTTCTATGTTGGAATATATGGACTCTTCTTCTAATCCCATGTCAGGTACCTCTCTATAGGTGATCAATCTATATACTTCCCCCCACTGGTATTAAGGTTCAATACTAGAAATGCACTTAGTGTCTTCGTATATGTATTCAGTTTTAGTGACAACTTCTACTTCGGGCTCTTCCTCGACCACGGGGGCCTTCTTCTTTTGCCTCTTTGACATTGTGAATTCTTCCTGCCATAAAACTGTAAAATTAAGCCCTTTTGGATGAGTGACAAACTTGTATACATCAATGTGCAGTGTGTCATTTCTTCTGTGTTTAACATGATAGCAATCAATCAGTGAAGAAAATATGTATGTACCTAGGCTGAAATGGCCTAACTAACAGAGCTATTGAAACACAATGCACATTATTCAATGACTTTGTCTATATTTAGCGTGATGAAAAACAATATAATCGAGCGGAAAACATCTACATTAACATGACTAAAACTTCCTCTCTCTGCGGGTGCCATTATCAAATCACTGTGCGGAAAAACAGAAACACTATGCGAGTTTCTACGGTGTGCTTGATCAAAGAAAAATCGCTTGTGCAAAACTACGGTAAATAACTATGTGTCACGGCACACCCTCCTCCCCGGCCCAGGTTCGAAACTGAACACAAATTTGGTTGCACGGGACCGCGAAGGCAAAATGACTGGGGGTTAAAGATACGGGGAGCACCAAGTGGGACAAACAGCCCAAACCTTAAGGAAAAGGTCACGGAGAACCTATTTCAACCCACCATATTATCATACAGGGCAGTTTGGTGTGGACAGCGTAACAGCCGTCTGCACCAAACCCCCTCATCCTCTATGCACAGGTTCACACGACAATGGCGGTGGGGAAAAACTACTATGATGGTCAAAATGCCCCTCCCCACGGACAGTAGTGTCACCAAGAACCAAAATATATACACGCAACTATGGGGAAAGAAACAGCCGCAAAACCTAACCATGGAAAACAACCACCAAACGCTCAACGAAACGTGGAAAGGCAATAGAAGCCTACCTGGCACTGATGTGTAACCGTCATGTATGGCGGGACGAAGACGGTTGAGCTTCCACAGTTTCCACCTGGACGCGGGTACCGACAGTAGGGTCCGAACAAGCTCGAGCGATCGACAGCACGATAGCGACAAAGCACGGCAGTTGAAAAATAACAATAGAATAATAATCCACCGTGCCCCCCCGACCTCATACATATACAAATGGTCAAAATTTCGTGGTGGGAAACATAAGTTAAAATCGGACGTTGGAGACATTTGGATTGGAAGACGAAAGTAAACTTCCCTCTGCAACGACGGACGGCCAAAGCGTTAAGCCATCCACAATGGCTAAAGTCTGAATCAAAAGCAAAAGTACACATCGGAAGGGCTAGTGCTTCTTTCATCCGCAACGACGGAACCATAAGGACATCAGTGTCTGCAACGTTGGGGTTACAAATGATAAAACGTTCCGTAGCACGGGGTCGGTGTCGGAAGCGGAACGAATAAGAGATCGGCAAGGAAAATCATTCGGTAGCCGCAACGACGGAGCTACAAGGCGCGACCCTCTGCAACGTCGAAGGTAAAATGACTCAAATGGTCGGAAGGAGAAAAACTTCCCGCAGCTGCAACGGTGGTAGCCCAAGATGTACGGGCTCGATGAAAACAACAATCCATAATCGGGAGAGAATGTGGTTTGCCATCCGCAACGGCGGAAGAAGAAGTCATAACATTTTCAATGCAAAAATAAAAAAGTAGCCGATTAAAAACCGATTGAAACGGGAGAAAAGTTGAAGTCAAAAACCGAATATACGTCCGCAACGGCGGGGGGGAAAACAAATACACTTCCGATAATTGAAATTTTTAATCATTCAGTAAAATTGAAAACCAGCTGTAGATGAATCCAAGCATAAGCAAAGTTTTTCTAAAAATTTCTCAGACCAAATCCAAGAACAAAATCAAACTAATTCAAGCAAAAGGAGGGTCCTAAAATTTTTGGAATTTTAGGAAATTGTTGTAGCTGCAGCAATTGGCGACTACCTGGTGAACCCCAGATTTCTAAATTAACCCCTTCCTAGTGCAAGACCATCTGAATAAAAGTTGAAATCTTCTAGATGCTTGTATCCCCAGGCTGGCCAACTTAAGCATTTAAACCATTGAGAAGTAGTCCATTCTTTGGGAAATGGTAACATCAGAAACATTACAAGTTTGAATGACTATTTTGAGGCCTAATAAATGAGGTTTATTTTACCTGTCCTTAGGTATTTTCATGCTTGGACGCCACAGGATTGTAACAGATAGTAAACAGCATTATCCTTTTGTTCCTCATTCCCATGCCAATTGCACTTTTGTGCCATTAGAACTTTAGTTCTTTTGAGTCCTCCATTTGCCTTTCTTTATGAATTTTATTCAGGCTCCTCTATCCCATAGTGCCCTTTTGTGTGAGAGAAGAATTGGCGTTTCATCTCATGGACGAAGAGGTACTTTCGGCAATTTGAAATTCATGCTTTTGATACTTTGCTTTGATATGTCTTATTTCTTTTAAGGAGTTTTGACTCTTGATAGCTTTTAGCTTTTCTGAAATTATGGCATGGGATCATTTATATATGATATACTGTTTACCTTGCTTCCTTTCCGTGGGTCTTTCGCTGTCACCCCCTTGGATATTTAAGATGTGAAATGGATGGAGCCTCGAAATAGTATTCCAGACCTCTTTACTTCTGATTTATTTACAGGGGTTAAGTAAGACTTCAATGAATGCATGGCTAGTTAGGAACACTCCTACTAGAAGACATTCTATGTTTCAGAGCACAGTATTTTGCTCAATATTTCAGTTAATAAAGAACCCTGATGTTTCCATTGCAACCAAAAGTTTGCCTCTTTATTCAAAATCAATAGAACTACTAACCAAGCTGTGAAAATGAAAGAAATCATCAAAGCTATAAATTAAAATAGAACAACCTCAAATCAATAATCAAAGCATTAAAGCAAACAAATCAATTTATTTATGTACAAAGCAAAAGAAAAGAAAAAAATTTTCCCACTCCTAAATATCTTTAATCTTAGGGAGTTAGAGGGTGGGCTGGATTATAGACATGAGACATCTAACCATGGTCTAGCTCTTCTATTTTTAAATTGAACACATGTCTACTATCCTACATTCATCCCTTTCATCCTAAGGAAGTTGAAGGAGCTCAGGCTGAATGTCAATCATTGAACTGGCCTTTCTTGAGGTATGATGCCTTAGCTTAAACTCAGTCAGATAGTTTCCCAGGATAGAATCAAAAGATTCATTTCCCTCTCCTAGCCCAGTAACATTGTGCTTCATGTAGGGCTCTCTTAAAATCTTAATCAGGTTTGGGCTACCCTTCTGAGGCAACCATAGGTGCGACCAGTCTGAAGCAAACTAACCATCTAGTCATGCTGACCAGTCTCGATTCAAGATCAATCCATAGCCATCAGGTATGTCTGCTACTACAATATCAAGGTACTGACATATCTTTTTATTTGCAGACAATCGAATCAGAACATTCTTCATCTCCCCCACCACTTTGACACTGGTCTTGTCTAGTTGAGTGACGTCCCAATCAATAGGTTTTAGCAGCCCATTAATTTTTTTTGCAGATTGCTAGGGGCATAGCATTCACCAATGATCCAGAGTCCACCAGACAATTATGCACCTTATGGTTCAAAATCTCCAGAGTCAAAAGGAAAGGTGGGGTGCTAGTTTTCCTTTCCCTAGTTGATTTGACCTTTTCCTCCACAGGTTGGTTTTCGGTGGGTATCTCCTTTTTAACTTCATCAGCTTTTCCAACGTTCTCTTCCTCAACATCTTCCATAGGTTTGCAGTCTCATTGCTTGGTTCTGTTTACTGGTTGAAAGTAGTGACTTTAGGTGGTTTATCTTCATTACTGACATCTGCCTGTCTCTTGACATTCTTTTGCAATCTTTTGATCTTTGAAATTGTTAAATCCATGTCCTTTGTTGCTGTAGGTGTGCATTCAGTTTTGAGAGCGCTCTCTTCAGTGTCAAACAGCAAGACACCATCCCATGAAAACATGGTGTCATTATCTTGTTTCTCCATAGTCTGGTTTTTCTTTTCCTCTTTGCCACTGTCCTTGGTCAATTTAGAATCTAGCAACTGATTCATAACCAATGTCATTGAATTCAACCATTGAGGACACTTCTTTTCAGAATGAGGCTGTTGGTGAAAAGTGTAGAAGTTGTCTCCTCCCACTTCTGTTATATTTATTGAGGCTAAATTGGGTGGAGGTGTTTTCCATTGGTTGCTATCCTCTTTTTTTGGATAGTACGGTTTGTAAGTTTTCTGCATTTCCCTTTCTTTTTCCAGATCTATTATTCGGTTGGATAGTTTCTGCATCATCTTCAGCATACCCTGATAATCATGTTCTTGCTCCTCTTTAGGTTTAGGAAACAATAAAGCTCTTCTATTTGTAGTTTTCTCTCCAGGTAAATCACGATAATGTTCTACACTTTCCCTTTCAGCCTCTACCCTTTCTGCCTCTTCATAAGTCTCTACCAGCGTAGGTTTGGCTTTCATCTTGGAAAACATGGCCAACTCAGGTCCTAAGGCTGAGGTATAATATTCAATTAAGACTTTGTCAGATGGTCTGTTATTGGGACGCATACTCCATGTTTGGGTAACTCCGCGGTTAAGCAGAGAGTTTGTAAGCGGAGTTATGGGTCAAAACAGTCTTAGGGGTGTCAGGGGAAGTTAAAAATCCTTTTGTTTGTAATAAACCCTTGGTTGAAATCCAGGGTTTAGGGTTCTAGGTGCCCATGGTTTAAGACCATGGTTTTGTAAAAATGCGCAGTATAAATAAGCGCTTGTGCAAAGAAGATAGGTTAGGTTTTATGATGTAAGAAAGATTAAGATGAAGCTAAGGTTGATATTGTAAGGAAAGGTTAAGTCCCAGCTGTGTACGTGGACGACCTCTGCAGCTATGTGCACAGAGGGATTTTGTAAAGAAGGTTGAGGAAAGACTTGCAACTGTGTGCGCAGGGGCCTGCTGCTGTGTGCGCGGCTTTTTTAAGGATTGAAGGGATCTGCAGCTGAGTGCACAGATCAAACTGTGGTTTTGTAGCAAGTTGAATAGAACACAGTTTGTGGATGTAGCCCCTACACTGGGGGTGAACCACGTTATATCTGGTGTTGTGGTTTCTTGTGCTGTTTCTATTTCTATTGTCTTTTATGCATTAATAACTGTATACATCTAATAAGTTAGATCGCTGTTAATATTTAGCTTCGCTGTGAATTCCCTGTAGTGGGTTGAGCAAGTCACGACTGTTTATTTATCTGCGAAGTTGTATGTGAATGAATGGTAAGCTTTATAAGTATTGATTAATAAGGTTATTAAAGGCTAAGGTACAGTAATCCCCCTCTCGGCTTGTAGAAACCTGATTCTGCGGCACCCCATAGCTGTTTCGGGTGAGACTGCAACCTGCATGCAGGTTGTTGCTGAAAGGGCCAACACTGTGGGTCTTTTTGTTGGTGCGACACAAAAGGTTTAAACCCAGGTCTGCCCTATTGTCCAACAACAAGGGACGAAGCGGAACTACAATGACAAAGGAGATGACCAGGCTACGCGTGAGCCTAGAGAAATACCAATGCAAAGCAACAATGTACCCACACCTTCGTGCAATGCACCGTACTCAGGAAGAAATACGAGCTCAACACCAAGTTTTCCAACGTGTCAGCAACACTCTAATAGTAGCATATCAATGAAAGTAGGAAGAAGGCCCAAGATGGCAGGCGATTATGTGATGTTACCTATGTTTCATGGTTATGGAAATAAGGATCCCAAACAATACTGGTTTCTTTGCGAAGCAGTATGGAACGCGAAGAAAATTACAGATCTAGATGTGCGAGCTGCGCAGCTCATTACTTCCTTTCGGGACTGGGCTCTGACATGGTTCATGAAATTTTCCAGCACTCAGAGCCCTACTTTAGGTGAGATCAAGGCGGCCATAATCAAAGAATTTAAGAAGCCTAAATCGGAGTCGCAGAGCATCACGGAACTCAAGGAAATTCAATAGCGACGTGGCGAATCAGTGTGGGACTTTGATCAGAGATTCAAAGTTCTCCTGGACCAAGTGAGTTTTACCATTAGTCCTGCGCAGCACAAGGAATGGTTTATTGCAGCATTGTTACCACATATCAGAACTCCACTCATGCAACAGAAGGTTGCTGACCAGCAAGAGGCTCTGGAAATCGCAATGAAACTAGAGACTGCCCCTGTCGGAGATGACTCTGGTATTGCTCAAATCCAAGCGCATCTAGCCGCGATGGCCCTAGAACTTCGCGAGATGAAAAAGGGAAAACCTGATCGCGAAGAGGTTTGGTGTACGCAATGTCGGACCGAAGGTCACGACAAGGAACGGTGCCCTCTGGTAAAGAAGTACTTGCAGACAGGTGCATCGAACCCCTTCCCACCCCAAGTTCTCTATTGTGAGATCTGCAGAATGACAGGTCAGTACCGGCCTGAGAACTGTTACCTGCTGGAAAGGTATGGACAGGGAACTAAGAACTCCTACTATAATTTTTGCAAATCTGTAGGTCATAATGAGGATGAGTGCCGCACCTATGATGCTTACCGGGTGCACACGGCAGGCCTAAGTAACGATAGTTATGGTTACCAGGGGGGTTCCTCTGGACGAGGTACTTCTGGAGGCTGTGGTGGCATGGCCGGGCGAGGCTGAAACCAATTCGTGTGTTACAATTGCAGCCAAGCTGGGCATTTGGCTCGCGACTGTCGGAACCCTACTACGACGTGTCGGTATTGCCGCACAGTAGATCATGTGATTGAGCAGTGCCCCCAGTTGATAGCTAAGATTCAGGCACGACAGACCACCCCTACTCAGAACCTTAAGAGGATTTCTATAGAGCCCCGCCCTGCTGTAGCCATCAATGTCGTTACAAGAAGTGGAGTTACGACTCACATCCAAAATACGCCAAACCGACCTGCCGAAGCTCTAGTTCGGAAGGATCCTGAGAAATTCCCTGCATTTGATGTCATCAGAGAGAAAGAGACATTCCTGGAGGCCAAGAAAGATTTTTCTGGCCCTAGCCCACCCAGCGCACCTGCGCAGCCTCAGTCGCCACCCCGCGAAGCTTCGATGGATAAAGTAAGTATATTGTTTACCTTTTTACAAAGTTGCCTTAAACTTTTAAGAAATCAAGATGCTCTGAATGAGCTACAGAACGTCATCGATTCCTGCGAGTCTCTGCAAAGCTGTGGTTGGGACAAAACTGTTCATCGAGTCAACAGGACCGGTAGGGAAATGCGATTGAATGCTCAGATAGGGGCATATGATATGACCGATGTTATTCTGGACTTAGGATCCAATGTAAATGTTTTAACCAAACAAACCTGGGAACAAATGGGGAAACCTACCCTTTCCTGGTCCCTTATACAGTTGAGGCTAGCTAACCAGCAAAAGATTGTACCTTTAGGAAGATTCCTGGATCTCCAAATAGATATTGACGGATTCAGCACCTTCGTGGACTTCGAAGTAATTGAGATCATTGATGACAGCAACCCTTACCTGGCCCTACTAGGAATTGAATGGGCAATGGCAAATGCCGCATTCATTAACCTAAAGAAGAGACAGATGGTCTTCGAAGGGAAAGACTTCAGGGTCATCCTGCCCCTGGATCCTTCACAAGGGGCATGGTACACAGAACCTCTCTGACATGAGGATCAAGCTGATGCGGAACCCATCGCTACTATCACGGTGCAGGCAGAAGGTTATGAGGATCCTCTGGCCGCAGGGTGGGAGTCTGGTAGCTCCTGTATGACGGACTCTGAAGATGAATTAGAAAACTGGCAACACCGATTATCTGAGCACCATACGGGCCGCAATGTCTACCCTACCAGGTCTCTTAGATGGGTCAACTCACAACCCAGAACTATACCTGTATATGATGGTTTGACAGATCCTGAACCATTTATTGTACAATTCTCGGATCAGATACCTGACCTATAGAAAATGGAGGCCCTGGATTCCGCATTCAGAGCCATAGCAGTCAGATGGTGGACGAGCCATAAGCAGCAGATCCCTACCTAGGAAGCATGTCAGAAGCTCCTTCGCCTGAGGTTCTCAGACCAGTTGGCAAAAACGTGAAGCACGTTTGAGGGAAAAACTTGCCCCCAGGATCACTTAAGCAAATGCTACGAGGCATGGAAGTATGTACCTCAGGATGAGTGGGTACATAGATTTGTGCACACGCTGGGACCACTAGCGAAGAATTGGTATGCGGAGGCTGAACTTCGCCAAGATACTGTAAGTTGGGACGGTCTTGTTCATAGCTTTATCAATACTTTCTCTACTAATGATGTCTGTCCAACCCTAGACGTGGCTATTAGGATCATCCATACTAAGGTATTTAACGAAGAAGTAGTGACAGAAAATCGCCCTGACTGGGCCACCCAAGAAGCCCTCGCAGTCGAATGTTATAACTTCACAGTCGACGAGGAGTAGGACCCGCGCCGTCTCGATATCCCTGAGTCAGAAGGATACTGCGACGTGCATGGACCGGCAGTCGAAGTTCCTGAAGTAACGCAGCCCTTGAAGATGCGCACAGTTAACATTGGTTCCGATGCACAGCCTAAGTTTTCTACCATTGGCGACTATTGGGATGATGAGATGGTAAGCAAGGTCACTCAACTTCTCCATGAATACCAAGATCTTTTTCCGACAAAGTTTTCTGAAATGAAGGGTATCCTAGGAGATATCGGTGTAATGAAGATCCCCCTGAAGCCTGATGTGAATCCTGTGAAGCAGCGCCCTTATAGATTGAATCCAAAATACAAGGAAAAGGTTAAGCTAGAGTTGGATAAGATGCTTGCTGTAGGAATAATCGAACCTGTTGAAGAATCTAAGTGGGTCAGCCCTATGGTCGTCCAGGAGAAGAAGACTAAGGGTGAAATCCGAATCTGTGTCGATCTAAGGAAACTCAATGATGCCTATCTGCACGACCCTTTTCCCACTCCCTTTACAGATGAAGTGCTCGACAATGTCAGAGGTCAAGAAGTATACTCTTTTACCGATGGATTTTCTGGCTACCATCAGATACGAATTGCTCCAGAGGACCGACATAAGACAACCTTTGCTACCGAAATGGGATCCTTCCAGTATACTGTCATGCCCTTCGAGTTGAAGAATGCACCTGCCA
>LPNX010379898.1:0-10112 GCA_001517045.1 Pseudotsuga menziesii
CCATATAATGTTTTCAAAATAGACCATAATAAATATTAAAGAATCAATAGTTACAATTTGCAAAGTACTTAAAAACTAGAAAAAGACAAGTACTAATTTTTCCTCTTGCCATGGGAAACTTCTAATTTATTTTCTTTTGATCTATGAGAACTACCGTTAGGAGTCTCATCATTCTAAGTAGGTGGAAGTGGTCGTGAACCATGTCCAACAGCTACAATTCCCCCACAAAAGTATGGAGGTTGTGAAGCTGGAGGAAAATTTGGTACTGTTGGGACTGGAACACTGCTACTAGAGGGGGTTGGCATCTCTAATGTTGCTATTTTTGCATGGTCATCATCATCATCACCCAAAATTTTATCCTCCAAGTGCTCTAAATCCATAGCTTCATCCTCCAAAAATTTATCCTTTGGGTTGTTGTCCCAAGTGAGATATTTTCTATCAATTTTGGCACATTCACAATAATGAAACAACAACCTCAAGTTGTAGTGTACAAAAACCAAGCTTTATGGATGATTTGAATTAAGGTTGTTTCTTTTCACACTATGGATGTATCTATAGGTGCTCCAAACCCTCTCTGCAAAAGAACTATTATCCACCTATGAAAGCACTCTAATGATCAATTTATGCAACTATGTGGTGGAAGATCCATATATGTTCCACCACTTGATAGTAACCAATCTATATTTGTCTTTGTTTGCATGCAAACAAATGAACATCCCTTGTTGACTAAGGTATTTACTCAATTTAGCATGTAATATGGTGTTATAGTTTCTACCTTAATTCAAATTGATTAGGATCTTTAACTGAAATAATAACAATCAAGATACATAATACACAAATATTTTTTGGGTGGAAACAATAAAGGAGAAAACCTCGCAACCTTCCTCATAATAGTTATGTCACTAATACAATATCACAAGATGGAAAAACCCAAGAATAATAAGTCTTCTACGGCTCTCTCTCTTTCTCCTCTAGCAAACCTTTCCTCTCTCTCTCTCCTTATGTGAACTTAAGAGTGAGTGAGTGTGTTGTATCAATGATGGAGGGAGCCTCCCTATTTATAATCTTTAGTTGTATGACTCACTTAAATAACTAGGCCGGTCAGGTTCTTTAATTGGGTCTGACCTACCTAGGAAGACTGAAAATACATTTTATATAATTTATTGTCGAGACTATTTCCTCGACTTACAATGGAGGTTTTACCTCAATGACCTTGCATGACTAAGCATAATAATGACATCCCTGAACGAAGGAAAAAGCATCTCAGATGGAGGTACAACAAAATACAATAATAATAATAGAATATATTTCAAAGTTAGATTTACAACAACACTCCCTCTTAACTAAGAAGGTATCCTCTCAACCCGGTCATCGTCACAACTAGACACAGTCTCTATACATCATCAATGGATCATCATCACTAGCTCATTGTATCTGGCTCATCATCACTACTGCATCAATTCTCATATTGTCTACCATTGACTAGTGACATCTTTCGAAGCTGTCCATACTCATAATTTTCTACAGAGCCAACCTTATTTCATGCTAGATTTAGGCCTATCACAGAACTAGGTCTTCATCATATCCACGAGCAAGTCATCACGTAGGTACAACACAGGACCATACATTACATTTCCATAGCAATGACCCATGAATCGTATCGTTATCTCATGATATCCAGATCATAATCTCATCATCACACACATAGGGAAGCCCAAATGCACAAATCATGTCCAACAGACCACCTGCATTATACCAGCATGAGAGCATCGTTAGGAGAACCCTAGGTTCATTACATGAGTCTTCCACCATGCGAGAATTTCCTTGGAGCACCCCAAGTGCATTACATCTTTCAATAATCAACCTACGTTCTACTAGCATAGGAGCATGCCGGGAGATTCCCAGGTGCATTATGTCCCAAGGACCACCTATGTCTACTACCATATGAGAATCACCTAGACACATGCCAAGTGTCATTATGACCGATGGACTTCTCCTCATCTCCAGCTTAGGACCACGTTGGGAGCACCCCAGTTGCAATACGTCCCAAGGACCACCTGCATATACCACCATGCGAGATCTCTCTCTAGTGCATTTGTATCTTTCATTCTTTCATTATCTCCAACATGGGAGGATGCTAGCAGAATCTCAGGTGCATTACATCCCAAGGACCACCTGCGTATTCCACCATGCAAGAGCTGATCACTCCCTGTTTCTATGGAACTTGATATGGATGACACCAAGTCTCTTTGTGAAGTATTTGAAATTCATTGTGGCTGACGGATTGATCAATAAATCAGCTATATGCTTGTCTGTCGCTACATACTGGAGCTTCACTGCTCCTCACTGCACCATATCTTGGGTATAGTGATACTTGATCTCAATGTGCTTTGATTTGTCATGGAACACCAGGTTCTCTAATAAATTCATGCAATTATGGTTGTCACAAAAGATACAAGTCGCCTCTAAATCAAGATCAAACAAATTAGATAGTAGCTTCCGAATCCATATTTCCTCACAACTAGCCGAACAGGATGCAAACTACTCTGCTTCGGTTATACTCAGTGCCACGCATGATTGCTTCTTGCTAAACCAGGAGACCATATCGAATCCTAAAATGAACCAGCATCCTGGAGTGCTCTTCCTATCAGTGATGCTTCCTACCCAATCCAAATCAACATAACCGTGCAGGTTAATCTTCTGATTCACTTCATACTTGAGCCCATACTCAATTGTACCCTTTAGGTACCTCAATACATGCTTTGCAACAATCAGGTGAACATGTCTCAGATCCACTAGGAATTGGCTTAGGATTTTCACAACAAAGCATATTCTTGGCCTCATATTTGTTAGGTACATCAACGAACCAATCATATACCGATACATCATAGAATCAACTGACACAGTAGCTTCAAGTTCAATTTCATAGGTGTGGCCATTTCCTTGCAATCCAGCATTTTGAATCTCTACAAAATATTCACGGCATACTTTCCTTGACAAAGGAAGATCCTCTATGCATTCTTCCACGCCTCCATACCTAAGAATTAATTCATCATCCCTATTTCTTTCATATCTAACTCAGTGGAAATCCTCCTCTTTGTATCTACAATGAGTTCATCCCCACCTGTTATAAACATGTCATCTACATATAGTAGGAGTATCATTGGTCTTTATCCTTCAACCTTGAAGTAAAGGTTGGAGTCTTCTTTACTCTTGGTAAATCCTAATCTCATCGAGAATTTTTCCATCATGTTGTACCATGTCACGATTCTCAAACTCTGAGATATTTTGTAGTCACTCCCTCTGAAGTGGAGCACCATCCTCCTTCTGCATCTTGTACTCTATATATCGAAACATTTTGTACTGGAGTGATAGGTATCCTCCTCTACTACTGATATTCTATGTATTCATATATGTCATCTCTTAAGGTCATTGGATATCAATATCCTCCCTCTTGAACTTTGTTGAAAGTTCCTCTTGCACCCATCTTATGAGTTTCTCGTCCTCTATAGGCTTCTACTTCAACCTTGTGGCAAAGGTTGATATCTTCAATATCCTCATGTAACTTATGTGCTATCCCATGGGTGCCTTCTGATCTTGTACAAATCCTTTTGTGCACATGTGGTTCTCAGCTTGATATGTACTTCTACTTCACTAGCGAAGTGTGTTTGGTCAACGAAGTACGTCATGCCATAATCTACTCTCTCTTTCTGGGGGAAACCATGAACCATGATTTTTATTTCTTGATGTTTCCATCTGCTACATGTTTGTTCTTGTAGATCCACATGGACGAAACTACGGAGTTCCCTTCATGTCTTAGAACCACATATTGGACATCATTATCCATTATCAACTGGTACGTTTTTTATCATAGTCCTCTTCCATTTATTCTCAGATGATTCTTCATAGTTTGGAAGAATCTATATCAATGATGCCACTCGATAGTACCATATAACTGGAGTGTGTCTAAGGCATCTTACTTTCTTTGGAAGTCCCATCATACTTTTCTTCATCTTAGATGATCTCTCATGCCCAATATGATCTTCATCTCTCGATTTGGATCTACCACTCTCTGTGGATTGGTCATATCATGATTCTTAAATTCTTCTGTTATGGTGTCTCTGACCCTGGGCACTTCAAGCTCCTCTTCATGAATGTTGTTGGAGTGAATTGTCATCACGTGTTATTCGGAACAAGTCTCATCCTTCTTTTCTTGTAGGTGATTACACATGATCTTTCCTACAAGTCAAATTCAGTTTCATGATTAGAAACATTTCATAATTTCCAAAACATATTAATAGTCACAAGTTCTAATTCATAAATACATTTGTCACACAATCATGTAACTATCTTATCCCATGCAACATTTATCCATATCGTGTATACATATGGTAACTTTCTAAATGCCTTCCATCTCTACCTGAACATTATTAAGAGTGTGCACTACTCCCAATATGTCACCAAATAGGTTTCATTCTAGATAAGTAGAAATGGAATGTTGTACAACACCATAGCCTAATTACCCATCGTATGCAAGTTATTAGTATATTGTTCATGAATGCAAACATTCTGACATGCACAATTCATTTTTTGAATCTAGGAACACAACTGAACAATATCATTTAAGTAAGTAGATATACAGGAAACGACAATTAAAATACTTATCTGTGGTTGTTTGGTAGACTCCCTCTTGATCTGTGTCTCCTTGCATGAATTACCAGAGTCCCTAACAACATGCTCTACTTAATCATCTGATTTTGATGACCTGTGCCTATCTTGCTCATGGTCAGAACTCTGTCATTTGGTGTTGAATCTATGTGTCCTACAAATGCATCCCTTCTTATGCAATGTTGAAATGAATAAGATTATGATATGTGTCTTCATCAGTAGAATTATTCTGAATCAAAGTACATGTTCCTCATCACTTGAGGAATCTTCCCTTTCTTTCTTCTTAGCTGCAATATGTTCATCCTTGGTTGCATTGAGAGCAACACTGGTCGACTTTGTGCAACATGCTAGAGTTCTATTTCTGGCATTTTCATATTCACATCCTTGAGTTGAGTTCTCAAGGTCATATTCTTGTTAATGTTCTTTCCTTTGTACAAGCTTGTCATTTTATCAAACATCTCCTTGGGAGTATTCAAGGATGATACATGTGAGATACAATGGATACATAAACAATCCTCTTGGATTTGACTAGGTCCTTCTTGTGCTTTTATTTGTCTTCATCTTCCTATGGATCTGTAGCTTATTCTTTGGAATAGTTCTCCAAGTCATGCTTCTTCAAGTATGAGAAGTACTCTCTACTTCCATGCTCAGAATTTCTCGGCTCCTTCAATATTGTCCTCGATCTTCGCATTTTTTTTCATTATGATAAAAATGAGAACCTCAAATGGAAATAGATAGGATAGAACTTACCAATGTTATTTCTTCAACTTGATGCTTGCTTGAAATCTTTTCTGGAAGACTGCTTCTGGTGGACCTAGGGTTTGATAGAGAAACCCTAATTTTTTAAATTAGGTACTTTTAGATCTGATTGAATAGAAATATGCACCCCCTCAAGGTGAGTTGAGAAACATACTCATTCTCCCAAAACTATGGACAAAACTACAAAATATATGATGCCCTAGTTTTCCCCAGAAATAGTGTTAGGTCAAAAAATTGAAAACCCAAAGAATGAGAAACTTATTCCATAGAAATATGTGCCCTCTTAGGGATAGTTCAAAGCTTCTCCTTTTTCAACTGATCAGTGGAGGGAAGTACCTGTAACAAGAAACCCTAGTCTCTTCAATTTCTTCTACACAATTGTTTGGTCTTCATTCTGTTGTATCTCCAAATTTACTTCTTCTCAAGGTCTGAAAATTTTTCCTGAGATTGCATGATATGTTTCTTTCCAAACCCATAGGTTATAGCATAATTGGATTCCCCAAATGGAACTTATGTTAATTTTCCCAAGGTGACTTGTTTTAGGTCTAGTTTAATATAACAAACTTGTACGAAATGCCATGTGTCATTGTTTCAACTTTGGGGTCTGAAACTCAAACCAAAAAACTACGGACTATTTCCTATCTACAAAATCTTACAAAATATTATTTGGACCTTCCTATCCCGAGATATAGAAATTATCCCTAGCTCACCTGCTTCAGACTGAATTCTAGAATCTTGATTTGGAGGAATCATATCTCATAAAGTATAGCGAATATGAGGCTAAAAGACAAGGTATAGCTTCCCTACCCTACCCTATAAGTAACGCATCTCATTTTAGGGAGGTGTCAACATACCATGCAAGTAGAACCACTAATCCACACTTGACACAAGGTACCTTAGTGGCCAAAATTAGGGCATCACCAAGGATCATTTGTGAGTGCCTAAAGTCAAATGTTTCCATTGGGAGGTGTTTCCAAGTCTCGTCGATTGGAACATTAGCTCCATTTCCAATAGAAATAGCTCTTCATTACTTTCACTAGTCAGTTGTTGTGTAGATCCAATTATCACTAACAATTGTGCTTTTGGAAGGCTTGGTTACATTTTTAGAGGAAGGATGTTAGGTATTTCAGGTAATTAACACTTGTTTTTATTTCTAAATACAGTTTCACTTAACTCATAATATAAAAAAGAACCTACATGTGGAAATATTTACACATATCATTCACTTACTGCACCATTTTGTGTCTGGTGTGGTTGTCCTACTTTTTGCATCTGTTAATTTGTGTATGTTTCTCGCATATCACTCTCACTTTGGTACTATACTTCCACAATAGAGGAAAAACCCCCCCTAAGGTAGTACCACATACTACATGGCCTATCCCCTCTCTCTAGGGGTATTTTCCAATTCTCTCCTTGTGGTACTTGAGGCAGATCACCTGGTTGGGGCTGCTCCCAAGACACATTGATTGGATCCTCTAGGAGAGGACATACCTTACTTGACTCATTCTCTCCCCTTGGAGAGAGTTTAAATCCCTTTTCCTTCTCCTCTTATGTAAGAGGCTCTCCTTTGTTCACTCCCCTTAGAGGGAATACCCCACATTCTCCCCCCCTACGATAAAAGGCCACATGACATATTCATCTTCTCATATAAGACATAGATCACTGCCACATATTCTAAGTTTTCCCTCTCCCAGAAACAACACACATAATACAATGGCAACCCCCAACCCAAACCTACCATTCATGGCAAGTTTAACTCTCCTGTCACTCATGATGCAACTTGGATTGATATGCCTTAAAAGATCCCATCAGACATCCCTAGGTTCAAAGGGAAACAATGAGATGATCCTTCCAACCACATCATGTCATTCCATCTATGGTGTTCCTCAAACATCATAGTGGAAAATTCATTAAGACTCTGACTCTTCCATATAAATTTCATAGGTACAACTGCAAAGTGGTATGTAAATCTGACTCAAGCATCTCATACCACATTTGAGACAATCACTAGAACATTTATAACCTATTTCCAATTGCAAATACAACATGATATGGCCCTCGATATTCTCACATAATTTCAACAGAACACTATGACACACATGACATACCACATCCATGAATGAAATCATCACCCCACTTTGTGCAAAATTGGCATTCAACCTTTGTTCATTTTGGATTTGTTCCTTATATATATCTCCAGCTAGCTATTGCAAAGGACATAGATACCTCAATGCCTAAAAATAAGGAATACACTATTTTGAAATCCCAACACTTTTATATCATCTACACCCAATCAGGGTATTTGTACACCATACTACCAGATGCCCCTCGACATCGATCATTATACCCTCCCGTTGAAAGGACGTCACATTTTACAAATGGGATTATTGGGTCCATTTCCTCCTATGGTAAAGTCCCACCATAAGCAACACATGCACCACCCCCCATGATGGTGCAATACCCACCTCTCCTCATTGTTTTGGATGCCCCTAATACTAATCCAAATACCACATTTGAACAACCCCAGAATGGATCTTACAACCCTATGTACCTAAATACAAGCTAGATACAAATGGTTTCTCAACTGCAAATGTCACCACCTGTGCCTACAACCACATCATATGCAGTGCAACAAGCCTATATCCTATCATCGGGGTATAAACCTTACTATCGATACCCATTTCCTCTTGGAATTACCACCATGCCACATATGGGGATTAACTTCATCTAACCTTTTGTGAAACAACAAACTAAATAGTTTGAGCAGTTGAACATCGCTAACCCCTAAATCCTAAAAATCAAGGGAAGAACAAGGGATATAATAAATAAACCCAACAACAAGGGAAGGGTGGAAACCAAGTTCCCCAGTTTAACCTCAACTAGGGTAACCAACCAATACAGGGGAGAACCCCCCAAAGAAAGGAAAAAATACCAACCTGAGGACCAATTACCCTTGCTCAATATGTAGTGAGTATGGACATTACATTCACCATTTCTCACTTATCCCTAACTGCCAAAATTTGGTGGCATCTTGGTGCCATTGACCCGTTAGAATCGTTCCTCATGACTTTCGACCTTGACAAAGGAGAACTGTGATCACCCTCATCTGTCACTTTCCAAGTCCTAGTCACCATGAAGAACATTATCATTCATTGATGTATTATTGATGAAGGCGCATGCACATGCATTATGTACTCAAATGTTTGGAAATGGTTGGGCTCACCCAAGTTAGTCCCATCCTCTATTCCCCTCCATGCATATGATGGGTGATCGTCCCAATCATAAGGATTGTACCAAAATGTCCCCATTGAGCTAGGGGTAAAATGGTAATGATCGATGTTGAATTCCTTGATACCCAGGTAGACTACAATATCATATCGGGCCATAGTTACATGTACACCATGAAGGCAGACGTCTCCTTAGTTTTCTGTATCATGATATTTCTCTTTAATGGAAAGGTGGTTACCCTGGACCAACTTAACTACTATGATCCCCATGCCTCTGCCTACCCTGAGAACATCCTACCTGGAGTAGGTGGAGCTAACCCAACTCCTTATGTTAACATTGCCCTAGATGTGTACAATATTCTAATCTTGTAGGGGAATATTTAGGCCCTACACCTGAAATCCCCACCTCGACAGATGGTCTCATGTGCACCATTTTTTCCTTCGAGAATGAGTCTCCCAACCTAATGGAATCATCATCAACACCCCCAACCCCCCATGTTCCAAATACCATTTTTTGTACTCCCCAACTGGAGTGCAAGGAACACTAGTTTTTTCTTAATTAACTCTCCCATGACTTACATTGGGATTCCCAATATGGTAATTCACACCACAATTCCTAGAAATGGCTTCAAAACCTCTTGCACATTATGAAATGGTGCCAATTAGATGAATTAATCCCACCATACCACCCTTTGAACAAATTCCACCAGTGACAAAGCCACCACTGACTGTCACAAAATCACAAAATGGGGGTATCATTCAACCCAAGCTAAAAGCACCTTCCAATGGGAGCGGTGATCAACCTATGTTGAAATCCCCAGCCACTAACTCCCAACATCCCAAATATTGATTAGGAGTCACTAAACCTAAATAAGGGGGCATACTCCAAGAAACATTGAAATCCCCCATAATGAATGATACACCCACAATGTGGGCCACCCCACCTTGTGCCCTATGTGGTCAGCAAGGCCATGTGACAAATTTGTGCCCTACCCTACCAGAGCTCAAGCATTTTTTAAACACACCATTTAGCATCACGCATGCACCCCAAGCCGTGACTAGGGGCACATCAACCTCCCAGAATCCTAAGTCCAATTCATTACACACCAATAAATATTGTTCGATTTGCTTGTAGTTTGGGAACTACACACACCATTTCATCGATCTCCCTTGATTTTGGGATGCTTTGGTGACTATCTGTCTTACTCATCTGAATATACATCCCCTCCTTTACTAGACACCATTATACTTGATAAAGTCTTGAGTTCCACCCCTCTACATGTCTAAATCCCATACCACATTTCGAATCAAGCACAAGCTGCTCTCCCATGTCAACATTGTAAATTGATGTCTCACTGTATCTTTCAATGCCCTTTGACAGCTTCCTAACACACCCTTAGTGTAGAACAAAGTTGACCCTCGGAAAACCTTACCCCTACAAGAGTGGTCCTTTCAACC
>LPNX010379908.1:0-12673 GCA_001517045.1 Pseudotsuga menziesii
GTTGAATTTAGTTGATCATTGTTAAATACAATTGACTATACTTGACCATGTTTAACTATGGTTAACTATGGATCACTATGTTCATCTACATGTGACTACTTTTGATTATGGTTTACTATATTTGTTTAGGGTTAGCCCTGTTTAATCGTGGTTGAAAATATTTGACTATGTTTTACCATGTATAGCCATGGTCGAGTATGGTAGACCAAGGATGACTATGATTTTTTTATAGTCAAATGTTAACTCTGAAGATAAGGTCTATATTAAATATGTTGGTTGATAAATTTAAATGATGCTATTGGATTTAAATTCATTATGAACATTTTTTTCTAAATAATTTGTTATTTTTACTATATTAAGCTACTAATTTTATAAATAGATGGGTCGGCAGTTGGATTTCTTATGGGTTTCTTTGTGAACATTCTTCCGACCTACTAATCGAATTGTTGATCAGATTCTCGGTCCTCTTTTAGCATCTATTTTCTTTATGAGGACAATCCCAAAATTGTGTACGCATTAAAATTCCGCGGATAATGTATTTCATCGAGCTTTGACTTGGCATTTTGTTTACCAGCTAGCATCCACCAGATGATCCATAAGTATAAAATTTCCAAAGCGAATCTCATGGTGTGTCAAAAGTTAGAAATCTACAGAAACCCTGGCATGATAATCACTCTTCGCATCCTTTCACAATCACTTAGTTCATTAATTGATTGTCGGTTAGATTTATTATCAAAACTTGTGTCATAATTTGATGTTCTGATTAATCTTAGTAATTTTTAACTTAGGATTTTTTATTTTAAAATTTCAACTTATTTTGAAAAAATAATCTAAAGTAAACACTAACGAGCCGGAGAAACTAGGTTTTTAGATTTTTCCATTTATGTGATCACTTATATCAAATTAAATATGGATGTCACTAGTACTAGTATATTTCACTTACACATCCAAAACTAATTAAATATAAATGATATACTTACATTTATTTGGTACAGATGTCATTTTATAATTTTTTATATTATTTTTTTATTTGGAAAATGGAAAAGTATCAAAACCAGATAAAATTTGTCATTTCAATATGTATAGCAAATAGAATGTTAGATAACTAGATTTATAATATAATTAAAAATTATCAAAAAATATTATTTTATTTATATTTCTTTCTTAAACTATCCAAATTTTATAATACAATTTTGTATTTATTAAACATCCAAATTGCCATCATAACTTAAATGTATATTTAGTTATATAAATGATTAATTTCCTTTTTAAGGTCCAATAGACCAAATTTTGGTCTCGGGGGACGTTAACCATCATCATCATCATCATCAAACAAAAAACTAAAATGTATTAGATAATGAAGAATAGTAAAATTTTCATAATAGACTACAATCTCATCATGCAAAGCTAAGAATGCTAGAATTTGGGCACAATGGACTTAAGAAAATAGTATTTAAAACCAAATGAAAGACAAAATCCAATGTATAGCATATTTTTCTTTTAAAAATGTATTTTTTTATGTTAAGTTTCATGTTTTTTTCCCAACAAGTAGATATATGCATGTTATTTGATAACAATAGTTTCTTTTGAACTATTTATAAATTATTCTTGGAAAATCCATTATTCAAAATATTTAACTAAATTTTTTTTTTTCAATTTAAAATAATTAAATTAATTTTAATTTAAATTATAAATTTATAATAAAATATAAATAAACTATTCTCACAACAATGAGATTAATTTATAGTCTTATAAGCTATTATTTCTCATTTCCTATTTATGCTAGTCTATAAAAAAAACTTGCATATTTGTATAACATTATAAATTTATAATAAAATATAAATAAACTATTCTCACAACAATGATATTAATTTATAGTCTTATAAGCTATTATTTCTCATTTCCTATTTATGCTAGTCTATAAAGAAACTTGCATATTTTTATAACATAAGTCAAGAATATTACTAGAAGTATGTAAGGAAGCTTGAATATGCTTGTTTTATGCTACATTGCAATAACCTATATCGTATTTAAATGGACATTTTTTAATTCATTTTTGTTTTAATTTCTTTCAAATTGTAATTATATTTGTTTTATCATATATTTTTATAGCAAAATTATCCTATTGCTATATATTTTCAATCTCTTCTTAGGAGGCAGGTACTAAGCAACTTTGTTGCTTATTCCACTTGTTTATATTAAAATTTATTTAAATTTTATAATAATTTTTACTTATTTATATTAAAGTTTATTTAAATTTTATTTTTAAATAATTTATTTGTTTTTGTTTTAAAATTAAACAACTCTAGTTAAATCTGTATGTATTTTTAATATATTTTAAGGAAAACTAACAGATGAATATGTTATAGTGTTTATATCTAATATAAAAATTGAGAAAGTAAATACATTTTAATTTTAATTGAAGTTAAGAAAATGAATGAGAAATAATAAGAACATAAGGGGTGGCAGGTGTGGGGGATCCTTCTAGATCCCGGAGGACAAACTGAACAAACCTTTGCTTGGGATCTAGGCCATAGGACTAACAACAAGGCTGAGTGGATGGCTCTCTTACAGGGAATGAAAATTCTAGCTAACACTGATCTCTCTAGGATAGCGATATTTGGAGACTCAAGACATGTCATATATAAAATGATCAATGGATACACCTCAGGCTCCATAAAATGTCGACGACTGTATGATAAAATCATCCCTCTTGTACCGAAAAATTATGAATTCTATCACATTCTTCATGCAAATAATGCCGCAGCAGATGCTTTGGCCAATGTAGGGGCCTCCTTCCCTCAGGGTCACTATTGCCTCAATGGTTTAGGCATAAACACCAAACCCATTCCCTAATGAACTTGTGGTATCACCCCCCATATCTACCCATCCCATCGAATTTTGTGAAGGCTCAAAGGTTTTAATACATTGCTCACATGCTCCCCTCCTCGCCGATGCATGGTCTCCACTCCTCACCGTCCTTACCTTGATCCTTGCTACTTTAATGAGCCATCTCCCTCAGCGTTATTGCACTCCCAGCTCGCACGCTCCAAGTCTCCTCATCCTTTTCAATATGGCTTCCTCCGGAAGTTTCCCATATCTCCATGCTCCTTTCGTTAATGATGCGCTTTCCTCTCGCTTTGTTTATTCTTCGGAGAGGACTCTGCTGGCTGTCATTTCTGGTGTCGATGAAGGCATTGTTCAGGGGATCCCGTGGGAGTCTTTGCCTCTGACTAGTGTCTTCATCAAGGAAAGGTTGGCTTTAGCTTATTTCTTAACATGTTACTGCTCTTCTCAAGCCGGTGGTCCTTTGTGGCGCTTAAACTCAGGCGCTGTGTTCAGCATTCCCGTTCAAGGTCAGCCTTTCATAGCAGGTAACAATTCGATTTTCGGGTGTAAGTGCTATGGGTGGAAGGAAGGAGCGGTCGGGACTCTCTCTTGTTGTAGCAGGAAATAAAGTGACTCTCTTCAGCAAGAATTTAGCACTCTCAATTCTGTCCTCGGTGGTCTTTTTTGTGGTGAGCAGGCTTAAGAGCTCGAAGGTTCAGCAAGGGATCTCCACAGTAGTTTCTCTAGCTTAACTCTTGCCAACCCCAATTTCAGACAAGACAGAATGGACCATGCAAACGAAAATGCCGGTCTTGGTGATTTGAAGAAAAATCTAAGGCATTTGTACGAAATGGTAGCCATTGGAACCATGGACAGCAAAGAGACTGCTCAAGAAATCAAGAATCCGGTGGAGGTGGTTAGTTACACCTCTTATCAGACCAGCAATCATGATTCCAAGATTGACGACATAGAGATGAATCTCAAAGAAATAATGGGTAAGGTGGACCGGATTCAAAAGGACCTCCAGCGTTTGGTAAACATGAATCAAGGCAATCAGGCAAATGAAAATCCCGTAGGGGCAGTCCATCTTATGGAGGAGGAATCGGTTGTTCAGCCATTGAAGCACCTAGGCAACTTTTAATGGTTTTTATAGTCCATGTTTTTTTGTCTGTTTCTCAATCAACAGTTTATTAGGGTATATACTACCTTTGTTTCTAGCAGCTATGTAAAACTCTGTTTGGCTTTTTATGGTCATCTCTTTGGCCCTGTTTTTCCTTTTCCTTTTCAGAACAACATGAACTCTCGGAGAATGCTTTTTTGTAATGTATGGTTATGCACAGCTTGTTTAATAAAAACATAATTATTTTTAATAAAATTTGTTACCTTAATAATAATAGTTATCCTCTTAAAATATAAAACAAAAATATAAAAAAATTATCACATCAAAATTAAATTGTCACATGGATATCAACATTTTTTTAGTCCATATGCAACTACTATCATTTTCATCCTTTTCAAATAGTAATATGAATTCCCAAAAAAAAATCATCTCACAACGTTTCCAAATAATTTAATATCAAAATGTTTTGTTTTTTTAATATTATTTAAAAACTTTTTGATGGGATAAAAACATGTCATGCTATGTACAATTTATTTATTAGTTTTTTAATGCTCGGTTTGACACTCAAAAAAATATACGTGTTATATAATTTAACTTGTAAAATATGAATAACAATTAAATGTTATAGATTGGCATGGTTAAAATGATTAATAACAATTATTCAATATGGACAAAATTCATTTTAATATATCTAAACTTCCAAGTTCAAGTTGAGCCTAACCCCCATTTTGGGGCAGAGATCTCACCTATGATCCCTTGCTAACCTTCATGCTACAGGTTGATCGCTTCTTCATTGCATCTTCTTTGATTCCCTCGCTGCAGTTCCACCGGGTGTGGACACATCCTTCAGACATCTCCGACCTCTATCCTATTTGCCTTGAATGGAATTAGAAGATAGGGTCTTTCAATTTCCCCTTCAAATTCAACAGGTCTTGGCTAAATGACCTTGATTTCTCCTCCTGGGTATCAAAGAGATGGTCTGCACTGCACCCACTCCATTCTAGCTCTGACTGTGAACTCTTTACTCTTAAACTTCGCTCACTTAAGAAGGATGTTAAGGCCTGGATTAAGGAAAAGGGTGTTGTCCTGGATACATAGTCACTTAGGTTAGATTTCGACATTTGTTCCATTCTCTCGGGCTCTGTCTGTGGTATTCTTTCCCAGGTTGAACAGTCTGCTCTGTCTATGCTCCGATCCAAGAAACAAAAGATGTTGGACCATATCCTACTGACCTGGCAACTCAAAAGTCATACAAAATGGGCACTACATGGGGACTCTAACAATAAGTTCTTTCATGCCTTGGCATCCGGTAGAAGAAACCAGAATACTATTTGGTCACTGTTGGATGAGAATGGTAACAGTGTGGAGGATGGGAATGACCTTAAGGAGATGGGTCAGAGTCATTTTGCCCATATCTTTAGAGATGATAAGCAAACCAGCTTGCTTGATCAACTGCGGGTTGTCATGCTGTTTCCCAACACGATCTCCCCTTAGGCAGCCCCTGGTCTCACACAACCTGTTACTCTATCTGAAATTGAAGCTGCTTTACACTCCTTCAAAAAAGACAGGAGTCCCGGTCTTGATGGATGGCCTGCTGAATTTTATCTCCATTTTTTTGACTTATTGGGAAAAGACATCCTGTCTACTGTGGCTTCTACTAGGGTATCAGGATGTGTCCCACCCTCTCTGAATGCTACTTTCCTTGCTTTGATCCCTAGGAGGAAAAACCAACTACTTTTACTGATTTCAGGCCAATTTCTTTATGTAACCTGTTATACAAGTTGATTTCAAAGGTCATTGCTGCAAGATTGAAACCTCACCTGGACACCCACATCTCCAGAGAACGGTATGGGTTTCTTAAAGATTGACAGATTGTCGAACCTATTGGTATCCTACAGGAGACTCTCCACTCAGTGAAGACCAAGAACTTGTGTGCCCTCATCCTAAAATTGGACTTAGTAAAAGCTTTTGATATAATTAACTGGTCCTTCATTCGCCTCATATTAATACAAATTGGGGTTCCTCTCCTTGGGGTTAATTGGATTATGGCTTGTCTCACATCAACATATTTTGTTGTCTTATCAATGACACTCCCTCAAAGTTCTTCAAAGCTTCACGTGGTATCAGACATGGCTGTCCCTTATCACCCTTACTCTTCATTCTGATTATTGAAGGGCTCATCCTCTTAATTGCCGATGCAAGGGATCATGGACTCATTAAATGTATCAAAATTTCTTCTTTACTTGCCTTAACTCATCTTCTCTTTGTGGATGATGTTATCCTGCTGGGTGTTGGTACTTTTTCTGAATGGATGGCTTTTGAAGTCATTTTGAGTACTTTCTGCAAAGCTTCCGGGATGTGCATTAGTATGGATAAATCATGCTTTCTCTTCAACAATCTGGATGTGGACATTGGTACAGACATAGCTCGAATTCTGCCATACAAGATGGAACCAGTCACATCTGGTTTTAAATACCTTGGCTATCAGCGCAAGCCTTTGGGGTATAAGATCACTGATTGGTATTGGCTGATCCAGAAATTTGAGAATAGAATACTTCATTGGTCTCACAATTTGCTCTCACTTGGAGGCCGTCTGATCCTGGTCCAAGCTGTGCTGACTAGTATTCTTGTCTATTGGTTAGGTCTTGCCCCCATTCCTATTTCTGTATTAAATAAACTCAGAAGTATTGCCTTTGCTTTTTTATGGGGTTCCTCTGGCACAAATCACAGGTACTATTTGACCAATTGGCAGCTTCTTTCATGGCCAAAAAAGAATGGGGGATGGGGTATCAAGAATTTTCTTTGGTTCATCATTTGCTTTAAGACTTAAATTTTTTGGGATGGTACTTTAGAGTCATGGCTTATGGAATTAGGTTATTATTAATAAATATTTGAAGAACCTCACGATTGTGGCATGGCTCCGAGGCAAGAACTTCACATCTCGTGGTGTCTCAGTTATCTGGAGGGGATTTCTGCAAACGCTCCCTTGGCTAGGCCGTGATCTTTCTTGGCAGGTTGGCAATGGTGAAAACATCATTCTCGACATTGATCCTATTGTGGGTGCATCTCATTCTTGATCTTTGCCATCAGAGCTTCTTGATTTTTTAGATGATTTGGAGATTAATACCCTTGATCGAGCATGTAATACCCTCCCTGGGACACTCCATTATTGGTATAGTGCAGAGGATCTATGTATTACTGGTATGTGGAAAACAACTTGGGATTCCTTTACAAATGAATTGGATCTAGGTGGTATTTGTCTCTACTCTAGAGCCGACTCTCTTATTTGGGCTTTCAATAAATAGAATGGCTCTGTCGTTGCAAATTTGGTTTATGATTCCATTGTACATTCATCAAATCCCCCGATTGGCAACAGACTTCTCGACCTCATCTGGAATGGCACGTTGCCCAGGAAGATTAGTTGTTTTATTTGGCTGGCATTAATGAACAAATTGCTCACCTGGGATAACCTCCAGAAAAGGGGCTGGATCGGACCAAGTATTTTCTCTCTCTGTAATGCAAATATTGAAAATGCTCAGCATTTATTCCTCCACTGCCCGATATGGAAGAATGTGCACAACCATTTGTGTGATCAACACCATATTGCTCCCCACATGCAGTCTGATAATCTCTGCGATTTTCTGGATTCATGGATTGTTAGTTACTCGGAATACACAGTTTGTTGTTATCTTCCTTTCTTCACCATGTGGATCTTATGGAAAACTAGGAATCTCTGTATTTTCGAAGGGAAAAAGGTGTCTATCCTCAGTATTATTCAACAAATTGGTTATCTCTCACAGATGTATTGTCCTCCAGCAAAGAAGAAAAAAAAAACCAGAGTATTGGGACTTGGGCCTAATCTTGTATATCCTTGTGGTTTTTTTGATGGAGCATCAGCTAAAAATATAGGAGGAGTTGGTATCTGCTTGTTCTTGAATGAGATACATTCCTTTGAGTTTACTGTGGGGATGGGTGTCAGAACCCCAAATTTTCACAAAAAATTAATTTTTTTAAATAACCATAAATGTTAAACTTGCGGTTTACTAACAGCTAACGGTTTTGCATAAAAAGAGAACAGTTAAGTAAATAGTTGCACTAAACTCTAATATAATATTTTAACAGTTCATTTATGTATCAGAATATAGTTTTACTTCAGTTTTCTGATTAGTCTTTTCATGTCAAGTAGGTGGAATCTACTTTTGAATCCGGGGCTTACTTAGCAATCATGCTAATGTAGATGAATACTGATTCTTATAGGTTTACAGGTATGATCGAATGAGTACATATTAAAAGATTTTTAAAAGTGTCAGCAGTAATTTATTTGCAATTTAAAAGGCTTAGTAAATAAGTTGCTAAACTTTAGACAGCTCCTGTAAGGTAAAACTAATTGGCTTCCTTCAATTTTTCTAGTAGACATGATTTGGAGTAAGTAATGACAGTAAAGTGTGTTTGCGACTTTAAGCTTTAGAATTTTCAGTTACAAAGTGTTTCTACTTTTGTCTATGTAATTTGTAATGTTTAATGATCGTTTTTATCAGCGTTTAAGTATTACTAGAATATCTTGACTGAGTAACAATTATCCCAAAATTTGCTTCTGCAATAAACCTATAGTCTGATAAACTTAGGCAGTATCCGTTTGATTACATAAGCTACAAGCCATCAAGCCTTCCTTCATAAGGTCATTGTTTTACCTATACTTTAATTTTCATATTAAACCCCGAGGTTCTAATAACTTTTGGACTCAAAAGATTTATTCTTATTTTAGTTATCTTGCTGAGTTTTATAACTACTTATTACTGAATTGTCCCGGTGAATCTTTTAGTAATTTCCTATTTGAGTCGTAACTCGAAATTCATCAACGTAATGTTGCTATGAATTGTGTAGCAAAATTCCATAGCAATACTCTTACAATGAGTTTTTCTTATCACTTCAAAGTTCTATTATTATTGAGTGGTTAGATTTTGTGAGTCTCATAGACATGCATAACTGTTGTTTGATAAACATTTAGTCTATACTTAGTTTACAAATACAATGTATTCACATTAAAGTTTATAATCCTTTGCACTAAGCACTAATGCACTATGTCATTCATAACCTTATGACTGATGATAATGTTATTGCAAGAAAATTACCAAGTATAATTATAGTTTTATTATAAAGAAAAACTATAGTTCTTTATCAGTTAGTAAGAACTCTCCCAATACCACATAGATCTCCTATCTATTGTAAAGAAAATTTGATCTTCATATATATCATTAAACATGTATGAATTGATTTCTAAATTATAATATCAACATCGTTTAACAAGAAATGATGCCACCAATCAAATTGTAATTGTGATATTGTATTAACATATGGTTTATAATGGAAAAGAGTTTTATGCAAGGTTGATTATCGGGCTTTTTAACAAAGGTTTAAGTGTCACCACGATGGATCAACGTGTCCAAAATGTTGAAAATTTACCTCCTTACATTAGCAAATGATATGGTGCAAATTATTATCAACGTCATGGCAAATTATTGAGATTATACTATGGTTTTTAAAACTCGTTCCAATGATTTAATAATTGGTTTTGGCTCTACGCAGGCACCATAGTCTTTGACCCACTGCGTGTTTGATTATTGGAGACCACGTGGCCGTCTCCTGACCATGCGTCAAGAATATAAAACTTTGCTTGTGACCTAACCCTTATCATTGTTTCTCCGCAGTCTGCGCTAGCCTTGAAGCTGCTCGGCTTGGCCTTTCCATGGCGGCCGTCGTTCTTCCTCACTCTGGTTGTCTTGAGCCTTGATGTAATGATGCAAGTGTTGCTAGTGTATGGTTTGAAAGTCGTTGTCCATGGCTAGGTTCTTATTCTGCCCATAGTGGAGAGATTCGATACCCTTAGCTCGCGGCCTGTGCAATCTTCTTTCGCTGTCTTGTAACTTCCAATGTGCTTTAATATTTAGTTACTGTTCTTGTGGCTCGCCGTTGGGTGAGATATACCCTTGCATGCTGTTATGTTTTAATAAGGTGAAGCCTGTAGGTGACAGTGCTTATTAAGGCTGCTTGTTGCTCTCTTCTGGCAGGTAAATGAATAACTCGGGTTCAAAACTTCATTGTCCAATTCATTATGCTATTACCGTGGTTTATATTAGTATAATTATTTAACAGTATTTGTTACTTTGCTTACAGGTACTCACCGCTGTTAAGCTTGTTCAAAGAAGAAAAGACAACCCCTTGCAAAGGCCGTGGCTTGTAGTTCAAACTCGGGTAAGCCCCGTGGTCCGAAAGATGAATTCTCACTCTGTTAGTGTTAGGGTGGTTGTTGGACTCGCCCAGGGTTTTGGAAAACCCTCTCTTGTCTTGTCACGAGTTATGTTATGGTTTTAATCTTTTTATAGGCTGTTGTGAAAATACTTAAATCCAAACCCTTGCTAGGGTAGACTTGATTTGTATTGTGCATTGTACTTAGTCGAAGCTTTGGCTTCTCAGTCGGGTTTAAGTTTGTAAATTTTGTAATGGCAGTACAGTTATAAACTCGTTTTGGTTGACAGAAGTTTACACGATACTCTGTGTAATTCTAGGGTTTTTACCCTTCTTGAATATAATGAAGTTTTAAACTCATTTGAGTACTTTGTAAAGGTTTTATACTTAAAATTTTAAGGCTAGTACTTACAGCTGTAACTTAAATCTTACTTTTTTTTATTGAAGTTATGGATTAGGGTTTGTCTTGTAAAAACCCTTATTTTGATTTATAGTATTCTTGTTATAATAATTATACTGTTTTTCTACATTATTCTATTTGTCCTTAAGGGGCTGTGAGTAGATTATTAGACTGATTATTGATGATTACATATTTGATATAAATTTGGTTTAATATTTTAATACTTGTAATGTAATAGTGTTAAGGGTTTTGACCCTGACATTTATTTCTATAGATGTATGCTGTTATCAAAAGAAAAGCACTGTTTCTCTTATAAATACATTTATATAGGCTAATCAGTATTGTAGTTTATTTTTGTGCATAACATTTTTAGTTAATAGTTTTTAAAATAACTACCCTATGTGTAACCTAAGTTACTACAGTATTTAAAAAAATACTTATCGGTTACGCTCAGAATATGAGCTAGGGTTTATTCCCTTTTTAATTTTTAATTTTTAATTTTTTATAGAGTATTAATTCCTGTGTTATTATCTTGTAAATTTGATTACTGTTACACGGTTTTCTTCAGTTTGTTTTTATGAATTAATGGTTTATAAACATCACTGTTTAATGATAATAATACTATTATGTGTATTTATAATATTTTTATCTATGTATAATATCTCTTCTTAAGTTTATGTTGGTATTTATTTGTATAATAATTACGACTGAGAGCAATCTGTAATATTTGTGTTATTTAATACAATTGTTTCTGTAGACTTACTGAAAGAATATAAGAACTTTCCTTCCTGTCAATATTCTTTATATCTATACTGTCTATAAATGTATAAGGACAGTTTCATAATAATAATAACTTAAGCATAGGTTACTACTGTCCTTTAATTAACAATACTAAGAAAAGGATACTAAAGTATTTATCATGTTCCTAGTTCAGATAGTTGCAGAAAAATTAATTAGTACTAAGGGATAAAAATAACTATCTGTATTATATTTTTTTTTTACATCTTTTCTCAACCTAGATGATAAACATAAACATTCATCTAATAATACTAGTTATTCTTTTTCAGTATAAATATACAGTTTACAGAAGTAGATACTGTGTAGAAAATGAATTATATACTTAAACATACTACTGTCAATAAATAATATGAGTCTTGTTTTGTTCTAACATTCTACTTACACAGTCTAGTTCTGTCAACCTCTCTGCAAAACAAATTAATAAACTTTCTAGAAAACAACTATCTACTGAAAAGTAACATTTCAATACTTTGAAAACATAAGTATCCTATTCATTCATATTCCTATCATACTTCACTTACTTAAACACACTACCTGTGCTAGAGTACGATCTGGATTACTCCAGATGGGGAAAAACACAGGTAGAATTTATCTTTCATCAAAGTACAGATTCAACCTAGAATTAACTAAGAGATTTCAACTTAACAATTTACAGCCTAACATATAATCATTCATTGTTTGTTCACCCATAGATATAAACTATAACACAGAAATTGAAAGATAATGGAACCTGTCTTTTAAGCTGGATGAAAACAGCAATGGGAGGTCGTTCCTCCCTACCAACTCCTGGAGAGCGCTCAAACAACGACTTCTCAGGACCCCCGAGCCTGTTCTGGTCTCCTTGGCTGGAACTAGGTGGAGCAAACAACAAAGTACTAGTCCTGAGACTTAGTACCAACTCTGCATACTACAATAAGAACTTTCAGCTGCAAAGCTGTACTAGATCAACTTTCTGCAGTTTTACCCCTCAAACACCTTCCTCCAAATTTCCCTTTCCCCAATGAATTCCTTGAAGTGCATTCACCTGAATGATTCTTCTCATGGAATGAGCAGCCTCAGCTCTCTACATTGGGTACTTTTATTAAGATTGCCTAGGTCTTTTTGGGTTAGTTGTCATTAATTGAGCCACCTGCTCTAATCCCACTTTCTTGGGGAATCATGACCCCAAATGAAGGGAGGTTGCCACCTGCAACATAGGAAGTGTTTGAGGATGCTGCCACTTGTCTTTTTGCTCTCCACCTAGTTCCCTCCACCAACTTGACCAGTAACACTCTTTTTAA
>LPNX010379908.1:25805-53400 GCA_001517045.1 Pseudotsuga menziesii
CTGGACGGGATCGGCCCCAAATTCTTGCCATTCTCCATCTCTAGTAGGATGGGCTTGTGATCCGAGCCGCCAAAAGGCAAGATTTTGGAGGACAGATTCAGCCCCAGCAGGAGAAAAGAGTCCTGGATTAAGAAGCGGTCGAGTCTGGCAGCGATGTGCCCCGGTCCAAACCTTTTATTATTCCAGGTATATTTGCCAGCAGAGGGCTTTATGTCCATTAAATTCTAGTCCATAATAATTTCATCCAGCATTTCACGGATAGGGTCTCTGACCAAAGAGCCCCCTCTCTTTTCATCTTGGCTCAGGGTGATGTTTAAATCCCCGGCCAGGATAATATTTCCATCCAAATTGCTCCTTTCCTCTCGGAGAAGAGTCCAGCATATTTTTTTTTCAGCATAAGAATTTGGTGCATAAATATTAAAGATACTTACCAGGCTATTGGAGTCTAATTGCCTCAGCTGAGTGAGGATCCAGTAGGGATTGTGCTTGATGTCTACGGCCTCAAATTTCTTATCATCCCACAGGGTACCAATGCCGCCAGATGCGCCCCTTGAGCTAGTTGCAGCTTTGCCTTTTTTTTTCCAGAACTTCAGACTTACTTGGAGAAATGCGTCTTCCTCCATTTTAGTCTCCTGAACCAGCAAGATGTCCGGTTGATGAATGGTTATTAGATCTGTCATACTTTCTTCTTTTGATTTGCTACCGAGGCCCCTGCAGTTCCAGGAGAGGACCTTCATTACTTACTTTTGGTAATGATGGGCATCCCTTTTCTGGGCATGCCCCTGCTGGCGAGTATTCCTAGTGTTTTTCATCATCTTTTCTATGGTTAGCTGGGACCCTTGCATCTTGTCCTTGTAGGTTGCTTGATCCCTTAGTTCTTTCTTAGATTTCCTTCCCTTGGTTTTGGTCCGTCTAGGGGTAGACAGCTCAATTTCCCCTTCCTCCTCTTCCTCCTCATCTGATTCTAGCTCTTGTTCTTCCTCTGATTGCCCCAAGTTATCTCCTTCTTTTACCAGTGTTGTGTCTTCCTCTTGATCTTTCCTTTGGTTATCTGATGAAGTTGCTCCGGTTTCTTTACTTTCTCCATTGCTAGATTTTGCTTCAATTTCGTTTGACTCATCCCTTACTTCTATGGGTGTTTTTTGGGGAGGATTTTCTTGGGATCCTTCAACATGGACAGTGGATCTATTCCCCTCGCACTTCTTTGGATCCTCGACAGATTGATTTTTAGATTTAGCCCTGTTCACCTTATGCCAACCCTCTGCCTTGTTTTGCTGGATCTCAGGCTTCTTAGGGCAATTCCGAGCGAAATGCCCATATTCATGGCAGCCTCTGCATTTAAACGGTAGCTGTTCATAGTCGAGTTTTTGGAAGTGAGCCCAATTCCCCACTGTTAATTTGATAGCTTCCGGAAGGCCAGCCTCGAGGTCCACTTCCACACAGATACGGGCGCAGGAGTATTGGTCCTTAGGACTTGCCGTGTCAATGTATTTCCCCAGGACGTTCCCGATGGCTCAGAGAGATTTGGAATTCCAGCAGTGCATAGGGAGATTCGGGAGACGGACCCAGACTGGGACAGCTTTGGGAATGTCCGCCTCTGGATCAAAGTCCGGGGACCATCCATTGAGATAGAGGCCCTGCGGCCCCATGAAATAAGGCCCGTTCCTGAAGATTAGATCTTTATCCTCCTTAGATTCGAAGTCGAAGAGGAAGTAACCTCTTCCGACAGAGTATGAGGCCACATTTTTTGAGATCAATGGCCTCTAGTTCCTTTGGATCCAGGATTCTGTTGTTTTTGGCGAGGGCCAAAGTCCCGTGAATTGACCGATCAGAGCTCGGTCTGCCAGAGATAGGGAAACTCGGATTGTTTCTTCCGGAGGCAGGGCCACTTCTGGCACATCTTCGAGTCTTTTCACGAATTTCGGGGGTTCTCCTTTGCCTGATCTCTGGGATTGGGAAGCTAAAAGCCTGTTGAAAGCATCAGATCTCACAGAGGTATCCACCTATGTCGTCATCAGCCTACCCTACCAGATCCAAACTCAGCACATGGAGCCTGAGTGGCCTGGGATCCTCCAGCAGATCCAGCTCAGCGTGGATAACGAGGTGGATCATGACGGTCAGCCTGCGTCTTCAAACAACAGAACAATCACCGGTGGGGCCAGCCCCCAAAGCGCCTACGACCTCAGCGACTGGTTCGCTGCCTCTGGAGCTTGCAATCTGCGACGCGAAACCAGCAAAATGTGTTTTTTGGCATTTTTTTTTATTGTATTAATAAATATTATTAAATTTTTATATATTTAAAATAAAATAAGTATATGGAATCTATGTTCATTTGGACAATTTTCCTAAAATTCTTCATTGTATTAAAATGGTCAATATCTTAAATGATGTTTTCCATTTGCATAATTTATATATAAAATTTATATTTAAGACAAGGTAAAGGTAACACAATCTAAAGCTCACCACAATTCATTCCTTTGTAATTAGTAAATTATATGAATCCATTAAAGAGATTCACAAATATCAAAGAAATAAAAACAATCATTTTAATAGCTAATGAAATGAGTTAATTTATGGAAAAATGATCTAATTTTTATTGTGGCAATTTGATATAGATTAAGAAAAAATATCAAGTTTTATTATATTGATAAGTATTTATGTTTTAGAATTTGAACTGGACTAACATCTATATTTTTCCTCGTTTACATTAGGATGAGACAAGTGTAATGTCTAGATTGATTTTATGGTAATTCTTTCAAATTCAAAATAAACAATTACAAAAGAAAAGAATATAAAAAATAACTGGTAGCTGATGCAACTATAACTTTTAGTCCATGCATGGATAATGGGAAGTTCTTTACAAATAGCTTGTTTAACGAGAAGCAGACCAATGATAACATGTAGCTGAGGCATAAACACCGGTGATTACAACTACGTATGAAGAACAAGTAACATATCACCACTTATGAAGAACAAGTAACTTATAACTTATTTATGACATTTAACTTGTGGCCTATACCGACCACAAGTGGAGTCATTGTGCTAGCTTAGAATTTGAGATAGACTAGCACTTATGCTTTTCCTAGATTGCACTAGGATGAGACAAGTGTATTGTCTAGATTTATTTTATGGCAGCCTTTTAAATTAAAATAAACAATTCTAAAAAAAAGAATATAAAAAATAAGTTATACCTCTCATGCATATATAGTGGGTAGTTCGTGGCAAACAACTCAACAATGATTACACCTAAGCATCCAGAACAAATAACACATAACTTATTAACTTATTCGTGTCACTTAACTTATGACATATCGATATTCATCCACCACAAATTAAATAGCTATACTAATTTATTAATTAATGAAATAGAATTTTGCCTCGATTTACTTAATTTTTAAATATTTCAACCATTTAAATTATTTTAAAATTAAAAATTTTCATAAAAAAAAAAAAAACTATAACTTTTTTAACCATTCAAAAAAGTTGATTAACTTGCTTATTTTCATCTTTCCTTTTTCTTTAATCCAATATGTATTAATTTGGTGTCCATTCACTGTTATTAGCTTTATATGTTTATGTGCTTAAATATTAGATTACAAATAAAAACTTCAAATTCCTTAATTTCAATAGTATAGTCTTTGATTGATCCTACAAATGCAAATGATGGTAGAAAGGAAGATATGGGTCTACTCTTGTCTTCAATAGCATGGCATTTGATTGATATGACCCATGCAAATAGTTGGGAAAAGGGAGCATATGGGTCATTGGTGCTGCTGCACCATGGGGATTGGTGAATTGCTATGAGCATGCAATTGGTGGTATCCAAGAATGCACTATATATTTCATTTGGAAAAAAAATATTCAAGAATGCACTATTTATTAATGGTGTGCCTAACTGTATTTTTCACTTTTACATCACCTAGTTTGAACTCCAAGAAGAGAAAGCCTTAGCTTTTGGGATTTTAATGGTGTGCCCCACTGTTCTTTCCACTTTTGCATCACCTAGTTTGGAGTTTGAACTCCAAGAAGAGAAAGCCTTAGCTTTTGGGATTTAACAAGGTCCTAGGAAATCCTGGATTTTTACATAACATATGTTAACTCCAAGAAAAGAAAGCCTTAGCTTTTGGGATTTAACAAGGTCCTGGATTTGTTTTATTTTAAGCATGTAGTGGGAAATTGAGGCCTCTGGTGAGCCCCCATAAATTTGACCCTGAGTAAACTCTGGTTAGCCAGTTGGCAGGAGTAGGCTATGGGTTCTTCGGCATGAAGTGTGGCGTACAGCTAGGCAACCCAATAGATTTCTGCTGTCCAAAGATTCATAAATCTCCTATTTAAGCAATTGAGCATCTGAGATTTCAGGATTGCGGTATTGGGTTCTCGGTTTAGGATCTTTGTCATAAATCCACGTGGGTTCTGTGAAATTTCAGAAATGGGTGATTTTGAGAAACAAGTTAAGGAGCGAGCTGAAGGCCTGAAGAAAATTTTCAACAAGGGATTCAAAGTGGTTAAGCATGCCTGCAAGAATGGATGGGAGAAGGTTAAGCACATTCGGAAGAGATGAAGTAAGCAGCAGCAGGAGCAGCACTATCTATAATTTGATTTGTTATATTAACTATGGAATCTCCGTGTGAGAATTTGTTTTGCTGTTTATACAGCTTGTTTTTATTGTTATTATGCTCTGAGAATTCTACGGATCTCTTTGCTTTTGTACTGTCTTGAAAAATGGAGTAATTGCATAAACATTCTTATGGATACGAATGATGGGTTATCGTTTTATAATGTGCTAGTGGAAGTATTTGTATGTTTTAGTGTTTCTAGTTCAATGATTTGCTGGTTCCGTGAAATCTATGATGGTCAGATACAGATGGGTATCTGGAGGGAGTTGGCTAAATTCTAGATCATTTGTACTTTTTCTGTACGTTTGACTGGAATCCGGTAACACTATTTGTTGTTGAAAATGAGATTTTTATTGTTGAAAATGCAATTTTTATTGCAGAAATGGATTCAGGACACTCTATTACCCCTGAGAAATGGATTCAGGACACTCTATTACCTATGAGAAACCCTGATTACCCAATTTCAATAATTGAAAACTACCATTTGAACAATTTACCCCGAATTTTGACAAAAAAACTCGCCGGATTTTGGGTGCAAATGGTATGGAGTTTAGCTTAAGAATACCTGGCTTCCTGTTAGCTTAGATTCAATGTTTGTCTGTTTGTTTATTTTTCAGTACTTCATGACGAACAAAATAGCAGTAGCTTAGAGAAGAATTTCCACTTACAGAGATGAGAGAAGCCTAGTATCTAGTGTTTAAGGTTAACCGATATATAATATGATTGCTTCATTTCCTATTAGAAACACAAGTACAGAAATGAAACCTAGATCATGTGGATCGAGTTGCTCGAGGGTTCCCCTGCCCTAATGGATGCATTTTCCTAGCAATATGGGGGGGCTCCCTGCAAAGTAAGAGCTATAACAGATAATCAGATCCTCCTCAAGCTTGATGCCTCCTTATCTGTGTTTCTGCAACTATAATGGATGCATTTTCCTAGCAATATGGGGGGCCTCCCTGCAAAGTAAGAGCTATAACAGATAATCAGATCCTCCTCAATCTGTGTTTCTGCAACTATAAAGGATCTTTATAGTTGGGAAACACAGATCCTCCTCAAGCTTGATGCCTCCTTATCTGTGTTTCTGCAACTATAAAGGATCTTTATAGTTGGGAAACACAGATAAAGGATTTTTATAGTTGGGAAACACAGATAATATTTGGAAACAAGATAAGATTTGTTAAAAGGACTATTTCACATAACCTCATTGCAAGAGTGGTCGATTGACTACACCAAAAGACCCTTGGGATGAAATCATGTATGATGTAATGAAACCAATGTTGAAGATGAAAGCCTCACAGGCTCACACTTCTGTAATGCATATTATTTGCAGCAAAGAGCAAGATAGCTAAGAGCAGTACACATTGCAGCATTTACTTCCACCAGATCACTAAATTGGTTTTCAAAATTTACCAACAGATGTCATAGATCACCGAGTGATTGCTAAAGTCACTGTATTATTGTTTGATAGAACGAATACGGTCTGCGTGGACTATAAGCGGGGAAGAAGATTATTTGTCAGAAATCTGCTACATTTGGGGATGGTGTCAGTAGGTTCAGCTTTCCCAGTCTAACCACTTTAGCTTTGGGTCAGGGTGACACAGCGATAATCCACTTGCAGTAGGTTGCTTACAAGACTTTGACATCAATATGGTCTAGTGTTAAGCAGATTAAACTCTGTATAACAGAAGAAAGGAAAAGACTCGCTTAAACATGATGGAAGAATGGAAGTTTTAGCTATGCTTAACATCAACTGCAATAAAAATGCTAGAGACCTGAGTAGCCAACAGAAAGACATTACTAGAGAATAGGTATAGATCCTCTGATGACAAGCTCACACTCAGTGGCCTTCTAGTGTCACCTGTAAAAATCCTAGTCTGGCGTTCTCCCTCAATGACTAATCTGCTTGATGTTAATTTATAATATGTAGTTCTAACTTCTAAGGGTGGATGATGGATCATATCGCGTTGAACTGTAATTAGTGGAACAATAACTATCTCTGTAATTTTGTCAAGCTTCTGATTAGATTGAGGGTAGTCAATGAAGTTGATGCTTTGAAGATTCGAGTTTGGAAGACTTCTGAAGGTGTTGCAAATGAGGAGCACCAAAACAATAAAAAGCTGTTTAAAATTAGTGAAGCCGTCAGAGCTGGAGTAGTTCAGCTGTGATGATGGATTTGATTGAGGAGCATTTTAATAAGAAGTTTTGTTTCCTTGTCTCAAAATTCAGATGTCTCTTTGGAAGCATACCTAGATTATAAGATCATAATAGACAATCATATTGTAATAAGTTAATAACAAGGAAATCTAAGGTAATTGTAGTGCTCAGTTTTTGGTCATACTCCAGTTTGCATGAACGGTAGTAGTGGAAATTCTATATTTAAATGCAAAGGTTGTGCCCTATATTTAGAAATCAGTATTTTACTTGGGGATTTTGGAAGAAGAATTTTACGAGGTACTGGAGCTAGTTTTACCAGAAATAAACAATGGAATTGCGAGATGGTTAAATTTCTGCAAGAGAATTTCTTAAACAAGAGTGAGAAAGTATATGATATTTATTTTCTTTAATATTTAATGAGTGTTATATATAACAACATTACAAAGGAACAAAATCCAAAATTTAAACTATTTGAGAAAACTTTAGTGGCCTAAAAAATTTCTTTAATATTTAATGAGTGTTCTATATAACAATTTTTACAAAGGAACAAAATCCAAGATTTAAACTATTTGAGAAAACTTTAGTGGCCTAAACTAGGATCAAATTAACAAAAATAATGCTTAAAATGGGAAAATCCAAAAAAGTTGCCCATAAGAGCCTGAATTGCCAATTGCTTTAGAAATACTACAGGAAGTCGATAGGAATCATCATATCAAAGGAGAGGATATAAGAAACATGATTTTGAAACTTCAAATCCTGAAAAAAATTATATGCTCCAGTGCAAGAATAGTTTATGCAAATTAGTATGGGGGCAATAAATATGCTTCAACAAAGGTAAAGATATTTTGTTCAGCCTTATGGCAACATGGGATGTAGAATATGTGAGATCCATAGGATGCTTCTTCTTTAGGTTTGAATGAAACTTATAACTCCATTGATAGATTGTTTGTACAGCTCTTTTCACTCTATTTCTTGACTTTAATATTAAAGCTAATAGGATGGTCATTCTTATTTTCCAAAATGTTTCAGCATGGATGGCAATCAATGGAGGTATTGAATAACATAGTTCCCTGTGAAAATTCAATTGCCAAGTTTATCTTCGTATTCCGTTAACATGCATTCTAGCCACATATGCTGTGTATTATTTGGTCAAATCAACGAAGGTATGATTAGCAATTTAGCATATCACTACTAGCCGGGGCTAAGCCTTATGTTGCATGATTACTAACTTGTAAAGCTGTCAATCAATCAGATAGACGCTGAAATGAATGTTCATCAACAAAGATAAATTATTAGAAATTTATTAGCTGAGGAGAGGCGATAGGGAAGCATATAGAATGAATGATGCAACTACAAGCTGTGTGGCTAGAGTGCATAGTAATAAATGGAAGCAACATAGATGTGGCACAACAATACAATGGAAACATACAAAAATGCAACTACCAGAAATCAAAATCTTCATTTTTAATTCGAAGAAACACTACATGAATAGCTTAAAAGTCTTATCTCACTTTCTACATTCAAACAGATACTGGCACATAGGTTTGGTCTTCCCTAGCCTTACTATGGTCAGATCAGCTGTTTGATGTCCTTCTACGAAGAACTTAACGATTGGGATCACAATTCCCTTGCCATTTTACATAGCTCCACAACCTTTTATCATAGGGTCACATGTCCATAGACTTCTCTGGATCCCAGATCCTTTGAATACTGTGCACGACCTTGGGGACTGGGTTTGGATTACTGTTTCTCATTCTGAACCAACCTCCTGTCAGTCCTATGATGTTACTCATTCTGAGCCAACCTCCTGTCAGTCGTATGATGTTACTCAATCCGAACCAACCTCCTGTCAGTCCTATGATCCTTTTGCCCTCTTCTTCTGTCCTCTCTCTAAACTCATCTCATTCTTTTTTGTATGAAGTAAGAGCAACCATAACTGAACACTGCTTTGCAAATGATGTGCTTCAAAACAAAGAGGGAACAATGTCTTTCCTCCAACCCCACTTTATTGCGGCCTAATGTCAAATTGGCAAATATTTGAGATTGGACGAAGTCAAGAACTCCAGCAAGCCCTTATCTTGAACACTTGATGAATAGTGAGGACTTCAATGTCAAGGGATCTCCTGGCCAAATCAGAACAAAACATGCTAAAATGAAATATTATTAGGTGATGTGGGATTGCCAGTGACTCAGGGATGCTTTCCCCGGTGAATTGAATGTGTGCATCCTGCTCATGGGATTCTGCTCATGGGATTCATAAAGGAGTGAGCTAAAATCTGGCAAGAATTGTTGAAATTTTAGTTTCAGTTTGTTGAGATTGTATAATCCAGGTGTCGGAGGGATATATATAGGATGCTGAATCTATTTTTGCAACCAAAATTGCAATTTCAGTGACCAAAATAGCAATTTCAGCAAAAATCCCCCAATTCAAACAATTTTCACCTTACAAAAGTGCAAATGGTCTAGAGTTTAGCTCACTCCATTGGTAAATAAAGCATAAATATGACCTTCCAAATTGTTTAATCTTTGTTGGTATTTCTTTCACACTCATTTTCCATCAGCGAACCAAAACTTCTCGAACCCATTGCTGATTGATTCGCTCTACCTCAACATCTTTGATTTTAATCTGAGCAATGTGTATATCTTCTCCACCTTTGCTGTCTTCTCATCATCCCTAGAAAAATACTCGCCCTTACCGTTCACATCTTTTATCAAAAGTTTGCAAGTCTCTAATCTCCTTTCTTTCCATTTATTGTATGCTCCATATGGAAACTGATCCTCCCTCAAACATACCTTCATCTCAATGTTTTCTTTGATTGTTGGTGCTTCTACCTTCATGCCTTCTTTCAAACTACAAGGCTGTAGCTGACCTTATCCCTACTCATGTGTGGCTGCATATAATTCCATAGGTGACTTTGCCTGTCTTCGTCAGGTAATTTCACCAACTTTGTCCTTCGTTCACTCAGCTCTTTCATTTTTTCCACTTTCGCTGGTTCCACATGCTGTTCATCAGCATTTTCAAAACGTGTGGCTGCCTATTTCAACGATTCCTTATCACATCACAACATGACCTTTCTACCTTCCTTCTCTTCATCCTTCATAGGAAGTATCATGAGTTTTCCGCCTTCCGTCTCAAATTAACAAGTTTCCTTTTGCCATCATGTAACGCATCACAACCAAACTGCCATGGCCTTCCCAACAAGATACGGCGGGTACCCATCAGTATCTCATTACACAAAACTTCCCATTGGTAATCTCCAATATAAGAATTTATCAAACATTGCTTCAAAACAGTGACTGTATGTCCCTTTTGCAACCTAAAAACACGGTAGGCATTGGTATATGGTGTACATTTCAGATCTAACTTTACAAAGACTTTTGTAGAAACTAAATTTAATTTGATACCCCGAGGTATAATCAAATTACAACAATTAAATCTCATTTTGCTCATGGTTTGCAAGATAATTTTCCTGTGCTTGAGCTCCTTCTCAAGCTGCTTGTCCCATTGCAATAATACTTTTTCCAACATCAGGTTCTCTCGTTGTTCTTACTTCACTTCAGTGTTCCAAAATAGATCTACGTAAGTACCATATGAATCTATTGATGCTCTAGGTGAGGGAGATTAGAAATTTGGAACATCTTAGAGATGGTGTTTATTTTGTCAAAATTTGGGTCATCAACTTTTGGTGTTGTTTTGATCCTTAAGCAAAGTTTTTGGCCTTGTGACAAACTAGGGTTGTTGTGAGTTTCTTCATGCAAGGAGAAAATCATTCTTCTCACAAAGATCTTTCTAAGAAGCTATCATGCGCCTAAAATGAGTTCTTATGCGAAAATTATGGCCCTAACAAGACAACCATCCAAATATTTCCCTCATGTGCACCATAATTCAAATATGGGGAGTTAGTAACATGTGGGAATCCACTAGAGATTTCTAGAAGTATCATGGAGGTTTTGGGAGGGTTTCAAAACCCTAAACCTAGCCCTAACTCTAGCTATTGATAATCTAGCAGAGGAGGGGAAAAAGGGTTCACTTTATCACTAGCGTCGACTATTCCATGGTATTAGTAGAAGTGTGGAGGATATACTAGCATAGAAGAGAGACAAAATAATATTGTAGAGGACTACAGAAGATAGTTGTGTCTTATGGCTTTGTAGTAAGCTTGGATGGTTTATAATATGTATTGTAACCTCCATAGCTACCCTGTTGGGAGCGGGGAGCGGAGCGAAAAACGAAATTTTCAAAAGATTTCGTTTTGGGAGTGTTTTTTATATAATACATAATTTAATATATTTTGATGCATATATATTAAAAAAAATGTATTATGCCAAATTAGCTATAGAAAACCTAGATATAACCATTTATTACAGATATAACATCAATCATCTAGGAGCTATGACTTGTAACATTGTCATCAAATGATCAATCATCAACAACATCAACCTTCAAATTTCGAACATATAATATTTGCCATCAAGAAACTCTAACAATCTAACAGATAACATCAACCATGAAATGAAACAAAGCATCATAATATCATATTCAATACCAAAGAGTTGTAAGATCATAAGATGATAAGAATCAAGATGCAATCAACAATTTAAAGTTCAAACTTCAAAGTAGGCCATAATGTTTACAAAATAGGCCATCATAAATATGAAATACAAAGAACTATGATGCTATCTAGTAATCTACTAAGTTTTCCTCTTGCCACGAGAAACTTCCAATTTTTTTTCTCGTGTTCTAGGTGGAATAGGAGCTACTGGAAGTGGTCATGTAACACAAGAAGAAGATGAATGACCCCCACAGATTGTCAGGTGTTGTGAAGCTAAAGGAAAAACTCATGCATCTGGAAACATGCTAGTGGTTGTGGGTGGCATCTGATGTATGAATTGGATCACCCTCATGATCACCCAATACTTCATCCTCCAAGTGCTCTAATGCAATGGCTCAATCCTCCACATTAGCCTCCTTTGGATTTTTGTCCCAAGTAAAAAATGTTCTATCATTCTTGGCCGCTTCACAATAATGGGACAACAACCTCAAGTTGTAGTGCACATAAACCAAACTTTTGGCCTGTTCTATATTCAAACTGTTTCTCTTGACGTCGTGGATGAAATTATAGGTTCTCCAACACCTCTCCGCAGAAGAATTATTGACAACCTGTGAAAGCACCATCACTGCCAATTTATGCAAATATGTGGCACCACTGCCATACATGTTCCACCAACGGATAAGATCCAACCTCTCTCGATATTTGGTTGCATGCAAGCTACCAAAGACTCCATGTTCATTGATGTATTGGCTCAATTCACTCCGTACTTGAGCACACTCCTCATCAGGGACCAACTTGTCTAATGCAAGCATATACCCATTTTGCACCTTTGGATATGTGTGTGGTCTTTTCCTAACTCCACCGCTAAGTGCAAGTTGGGCCAACCAAGATGCAGGATAATATTTTGGGGTAAGGACATATGCAAGGGCATGGAGTGGAACATTCAAACTATCCCACCTTTTGACCACATGTTTATGAATATGGTCATACAAGATTGCATCTCTTTGCTCAACAACGTCTTTGATATGACCAAGCATGCTATCCATTTTCTCATACACCTCCCCAATCACTGACTAATATGTACCTGCAAAGTAAATCATACTATAAACGGGCTTGGTGAATTGTAGAACTAATTTAACCTGTTCCTAGAATTGACCATCAAGAACGGTGTCCTCCACCTCCTGAAATTCTTGTCTATCAGACGCACTTACAACTTTGTTTTTCAATCCCTACCACGAATCACTTGAGACCATACTAGCCAATGCCTCTCTTACCTTCAAAATCCACTTGAAGGTGAGGTAGTAGCTAGCAAATCTAGTCTTCGCAATCTTCAGTAGCTCCAAACTAGATTGATTGCGAAAATGTGGTGAGCCATGCTATGATTGGTGATAAATTTTATCATTTTCTTACCTCTCTTGTACAAGGCACCAATCCATCGGTAACTAGGGCCATTCATCTTAACAATATCATGCATCAAAAGGTTCAATGTGTGAACCAAACACTTCGACCAAAGGGATACTTATCCTCAATGATTACTCCTGATGCCTTACAATTAGCAACATTATCTTTGATGACTTGAATGACATTGTATGGCCCAATCGTTTGAATGGTTTCAAGTAAAGGTTGCGCAATATTAATACCAGTCTTGTGCGATCTGAGTAATCATGAGCTGAAAGGAAGACCACACCACTAGTAGACACAACGAGAATATTAGTATCAATGTATTTCCTTTAACATTTGTCCACCCATCATATACAATGGATACACCATAGCTGGACCAATCATTTGTAAACTTTCCAAGAGCACTATTTATTTTGGCTCATTCCTTGTCAAGTCCCACAATTTTATCTTTGTCATACCCAGGGATCTTGTATTGTAACACCTCGGTTTTGACCCCATTTGCATTAAAATGTACATGATGTATATATTGTAATTAATCGTGGTGTGGAGCTAAAGGAAAAAGCCCCACCATTGATTTGGTTGTGTTATATTTCGGCGATTGGAATCGTTGTCGATGGTATATCGTGCTATCCAGCACCTTATAGTTTTGGCATCATGTAAATATGCATTTTTTATTAAAAGAACCCCAACCAGCTACATCAATGCAACCATGATGAAAAGGGCATGAGTTTCCTAAGGATAAGGAGGGGGAATTATTAAACCTTGGGCCAATGGGGAAAAGCCATGTGTCAGCTATTAAACCTTTTTAGTTGTCACCCACCCTTTTTACTCACTCACCTTTCCTTGTCTCATCTGTCAACTACCACATTAAAACTTCTGTTGATTAGTTGGGATAGTTATTGCTAGGCAGTGGGGTGTGGCAGGACTATCAGCCCTTGCCCCACCCGCACACTCCACCAGCGGATTCTCACTTCCCGTGGGCAAGGAGGTAGACAAGGGGATTCTCCCATTCCTCCATTTTTTTCTTTCCATCCACACACAGAGACGGTCGCTTCCTTCTTCTCACACACAGGCTGGGATTCTGCATTATTCTTCTCATGCACAGGCTGGGATTCTTCATTATTTCCTCACGCAACAAGCTGGGGAGCCGTTTTCTGCCATCCACGATTTCCTTGTGAAGGATCCATTCACGATTTCTGTTGTGGGGGTGTGTTTCCATGCTGATTTTGTGGTCTATGTATATGTTTTTCCCTGCCCAGGCTGAGAGTCTGATCACCTCTTCTATTTCGGGCTGTGTATTTCCCGTTGTTTCAGTGTTGAGGTCGGGGCTATTGTCTTCCCCACGATTTGTGGTTTGATGTGGGTTCTTTTTCGTTTTGGTTTGCTGTGGCTATTATTGAGGCGTTTTGGCCACGATAGGGTCAAGAACGACTCAAGATTCAGATTTCCCCGCCCGAGATGTGAACCGCTTGTTTTGCTGCGTGTATGCAGTGGTTGGTCTTCGGACTGTGTTGGCTTGGATGATTTGTTGATGGCTTGATAAACCCAACTATGTTGGCTTTCTGATTTGTGTATTCTTGGCTGTGTGTAAGCCTGCTTGTTCCTTATTCCTTGGGAAATCATGCCCAGCTCGGGGGTGGCAGTGTTGTTGAGAGATTAAGGAGCACACTGGCCTATGGTTGGGTGGAACGTTGCAGCGACGTAGCTGGTTGTAGGACGAATACTGCAAAAGATAAGTAATCTTGACTATTCCATCTCTGCAATTATATTGATGTCGAATGCATTATGATGAACTTGTTGAATGCTTGAATGTATGGTTTTGCTTCTGCTGTATGCTTAATAATTATGCACCTCTGCATGTCTTGCATCAAAGCATTTTAGTTTGTCAGTTTTTAGTTATGTAAAACTTCATGGGGCTAGTTGCCCGGGTTATATCATAGTGTGGTAGCGTCCTCTTCGCTGGTCGAAGGGTCGGGGACGTTACATGTATCCTTTAGGGGCACCATTGATGGCTTGTACCATTTCATGCCAATAGGGTGAGAAAAGACCATTGAATGACACACCACATGCATAGAGAAACCTGTAAAATTTTGAATCCACATCATCTCTGGAACCAAGGTCAAGGAAATTTGATAATGATTTTTGCATAGGTGAGAATCCACTAGAATGGGTGGATGATGATCCAGACTCACTACTAAACATTCTCTGTGGGGATTTAGATTCGACCCTTGATCTCTTGGAATTGTTTTGAGGGGCCTCTTCTTCCATCCTGTATTTGTTTCTTTCTTTAGCTGACACTGTGTCACATGTTTTGACTCCAGTAGCCTTACCTCCATAGTCTTTATTGAATGTTGGTTTTCCCATATGGTTTATAGGATAAATATTTGTTTGCACTTTGCTATTGCAGTCTATTTCATATTTTGCAGTAGTTAAAGAATCCAAATGATGTGTTTTTATTTTCGTTAAAGCATTAAAAATACAAAAAGATAGTTGCACAGTAGAGCATATGCTCATTGTATCCATTTTAAGTTTATATATGTTTTGGTGAGTTGACCATTGGAATATACAAGGCAGTTTATAGATCATTCAAATACTTGGTCTTGAACTACATCTTCTATTACTCACTGTAGTTGTTTTAGGTTTAGATTTGGTTTGGTGAGACGACAATTGGAATACCCAAGGAGGTTTACAGATCATTCAGAGACATGGTATTGAAGTACATCTTCTATTGCTTTTGCAAAATGTGCTCTTGCATCTTCATTTCTTCCACTGGTCAAGGTCTCCGGGAATTTGTATGTTTGATTCCCTTGTTCTTGGCACTTGAAACAACGCGTTGTTAAATCTATTGCCTCTACATCAGTCTCTTGCAATTTCTCTTCTTCTTTCACCATTGTTTCATCTTCTAGCATTGTTTTCACTGGTCTCCTCATTCTTTGTCTCATTTAGTTGCCCCTTTTTAACTGTTTGGCTTCTGTTTCCTCTCAATATTTGTTGTCTTCTTGCTAACTTTTCATCATCCCTCAATTTAATATGATATGCCTTTCTTGTTGTTCAAGACTTCATCATACAAATCTTGTCTTGAATGGTAGACCTTGGCCCATTCATGTATCTTGCAATTAACTTTGAGACTTTCCCCATTTTTGTAGAAATTTCTGTGCTCTGAATTTTAATGAAAAACAAATATTTCACCTCACAAGAAGGTTTCCCGGATCTAGTCCCATGTGAGCTTCAGCCTTAGGGATGATCTGAAATATTTGTTTAAAGCAGCAAATAATGGAAAATATTGAATCACACTTAACCAAATACAATAGTCAGCCTAAGATAAAATATGCCAAACATATGCCAACAAGTTTAAGCTCTTAAGAACAATCTTTTCAATCATGAACCAGATCATAAATTCACTTTACTACAACAGAGTTTACAACAATAAATATGCCATATTATCTTCAAGTTCAACGTTAAAATCCTTAACAATTTCAGCCTTAACTTATGCCAAATCAACAAGACATACAAGTGTTGGAAATTACCAAATCATGAAGACAATGATTGATTGAAACAAAATTTGAAATAACACGACATTGAACATCTGAAAACTTCATATATATATCAAGAAAAAATGAAGCTCATGTACATATTGTTAGCTTATCACAAGCAAGTACAATTCTTTGAGCTCTCCAAAAGCCCAACTTGGGAAAACCAAGAACCACACATGGGACACTCCAAGTCTCCAACAAACTATAATCACCACTAGCAAGTTCTCTTTGGCCTCATGCAAGATTGCTTCTCCTCTTCTTTCTCAACAAGTTCAACCTGAGGGTTTATCACCAAACCTGAACTCCTTGTATCCTTAGGCTAGAAACCCTAAACCTAGAACATCCAAGAATCCTCCAAGATAACCCTAGATCTCCAGGACAAAGAGAGGTGATATACAAAGAATATTATGAGAGAGAGAGAGACTAGGGGTCCTCTCCTCACATCTCTAACACAAGGGTGATTATGAATAAGCTCTACAAGCATGAATGTGAGAATGAGTATATGCTTCCACTATGTATATGATAAGTGAAGGGAGCTATACAATATCAATTGGACCTAGTCCACTACAAGCAATCTACAAGATACAAGTAGGTCCACACATGTGAGGCACTACACTCTAAAAGGACCCATGCCAAGCTCCAAGGTGGTGTTGTCAACAAGAAAGGCTCCAAATATTAGGTTCTTCACGTGATGTGTATAGTGGTCTTCTACCACAAGCCTTCAAGTGTAATAGAATGCCCCCCAAAGCATGAAGTTAGAGGAATGCGATAGGTGAATGCTTTGCGAAATGAAGAAATCGAAGGCAAGGATGTTGGATGGAAGCTGCTGCAGTACAACTGACTCAAATCTCATATAACTCATAACATGGTTTCCGACCAATACAATGCAGATCCATGGTAGTAGAGACCGACTAAACACAATCATGGCTACTAGACAAAAAAGTAGATCCATGATGAGATGATAACACAGCCACGACCAATACAAAGTGGATCTGTGTAATACGACTCAAACAAACTCCGTCACAACCTGGGAAAGGTATTGATAAACCCAGTGTCTTCAAGACGAACCCGCAACGATACGAATCTAACCATGTGATTACAATGTCTTTGTTAAACTAGCAGCAACAAGGAAGGTCTTCCTGCATGCAGAATACTTAAATTAGGAAGTCAATTGTATTTAATTATTTTTCCTAAGTTTACTTTGGAAAATAACTAAAGTGATCTAATTCTTTATTAACTTTAGTGAAACAGTAGTTAAAGTGAAAGTGAAATTAGGGTTTTCGCTTTACCTAAAGTTATAAAAGAGAGATCAATTGGTGGAGAGGAAACACACATTTGTATTCTGACAGATACAGGATACAAACAGGGAGAGAAAGTCAGATAGAGGATTTAGTTGAGAAGACGGAGGAGCGAGCAGCAGGATCACCGTGCTTCATACAACTGGGCCGTACACTCACACAGGAGGGTGTTGAGGTTTAGCTGGGATTTTCCCAGTGATTCTGTCGGGTATTGCATTCGCCAGGTTTGGGTGAATTTGCAGTGATTGTAAAAGTTCCATATTTTCTCATAATAAAATCTATATATGACTGGTGCACCGGTTTTCCCATGTTGGGTTTTTTCGGGGGTTTCCATACCCAAAATAATAGTGTCAATATTGTGATGTGATGTTGTGATTGATTTCTTAGTTTTATATTCCGCTGCATACTGTAAAAGATATTCATGTGTGGTTATCAGTAGAGATCTTGCATGCACTGTTAGCCCTAGTTTGAATATTAAAGGAAAATTTACATGGTATCAGAGATCTGGTGAGCTAAAGCTAAGAGATTTGTAGCAGCAGTGATAGATCAAGGGCAGATCTATTGAAGACACAAACTTATATTAGAGATCTAGCGTTTGATAGGTACACTTCACTATGGCCATGCAGTTGAGAGTTGAGGATAGACTCCAGGGTGCTTAGAAATTTCCTACATGGAAAGAAAGGATCACAAGGATCTTGGACGTCAGTGATGTAGAGGAGCATATTGAATCCACAAAGGTTACACCCAAAGATCCAGCAGATATGGCAGCTTGGAAGAAGATTGATTCTAGAGCCATGTTGATTATCATGGATGGAGTGAAGGACCATATAGTTCCTCACCTTTCTGGTAAGAAGATCGCATTAGAGATGTGGAAGGCTTTGGAGATTCTGTACCAAATCAAGAACGAGAACCGAAAGATGGTGTTGCAAGAGAGGATTCACAACACAAAGATGGAAAAGGGAGAAGGAGTCATTAGAGGAAATTTCAACACAAAATAGGCCTCCTAAAAAAATTAATAAAATAATAGTTCAAATAATATTTATTAATTTTGGAGGAAGAAAAGAAAAAAAACTACTTTTTTGTTTGTATTTTCGAAATATCTCCCCGTGTTTTTACGCAAATTTCGATCGGGAGATCTTGTTGGATGCATAATTAAATTCCGAATCCAACGAGAACCCACTCGGCATACTTTTGATGGACCCCGCTACCCAAAAAACAAGAAATACCTGGAAAAACGTGGTGATGATGTCATCATGACCACGTTTTTCCAAGTATTTCTTGTTTTTGGGGTAGCGGGGTCCGTCAAAAGTATGTTGACTGGGTACTCATTGGATGCAAGATTTTATTCTGCATCCAACGAGCTCTCCCGATCGAAATTTGAGTAAAAACACATGGAGATATTTTGAAAATACAAACAAAAAAGTAGTTTTTTTTATGATACCTATCCCCAAATTTATATTAAAAAAATGTTTAAGACCTATATGGTATTTCAAATTTAAAGAAATTTCATTGGCTAACACATGATGACATGGAATTTAAATTAGAGTTAAAAGGCCCATTTTGAGTTGAAATTTCCTCTAATGGGTGCCTTATCTCACGAGGCTCACACTGATTAGGGATGAGCTTGGAGTTGTTGGCTCTAAGACTGATGATGAGGAGCTAGTTCAAATAGCCCTAAATGGCTTCTATAAGCCATGGGAAAAATTTGTAAAAGGTGTTGTGGCTAAGGAGAATCTCCTTGATTGGAAGAGACAATGGGATGACTTTGTGCAGGAGGAGACCCACATGGGTCAAGGATCAGTCTCATCCAACAGTTTCCCATAGATTGAGCGAGGAGGCTCCAGCGCTTACAAGGAACAACACGGGGAAGGAAAATAGGAATAAGGATGGTAATAAGAACCTTTAAGTGTCAAAGGTCAAGTGTTTTATCCGCTACAAGCAGGGACACTTTGCCTCCTAATGCCTAGACATGAAGAAGAGACTTAGATGGATGGATCTGCAGAGGTGGATGAGTTTAGTACGAACTTCGATGAGGAGTTCTTCTTGATATCTTGCATGGCAAGCACCACAGGGAGAAGCATATGGTACATCGTGTTAAATTATTGTAACTTTGGAAGATATTCTATTGTACTTTTGTTGTATTCTCCTTTGGAGATGTTATTGCTCCATTCGGAGATGTAGGCTTGATGTAATTGGTCATGTAAAAGTCATGAGGTAAACCGTCTATTGTAAGTCGAGGAAATAGTGCCCATAAAACTATTATATAAAATGTATTTTGAGTCTCCTAAGGTAGCTCATACCTAATTAGGGAACCTGGCCGACCTAGTTAGTTAGTTGAGGCACTCACCTAATGAATATAAATAGGTGAGGCACCTCTCTCATTCTCACACATCTTACACTCAAGTATTGCACCGGAGAAAAGCGAGAGAGAGAAAGAGTCCACTGTGGAAGATGAGAAACTATTCTTGTTGCTGGGTTTTACACTCTCTTGGTCGAATTCTATACTAAGGATTTTTTTTGGGGTTTTCTCTCTTGTGTCTTCCCCGAGGAAAATCTTTGTGTTCTATTGTGTTCTCTTCTGTTGTTGCATTTGTCTTTCTTTCAGTGATCCTTTTATTATGGTTATGACGTTATGATGCTAAATGTTTTATATTTTTTATAACCATTAAAAATCTAACATGGTATCAGAGCTACCCTGAAATAAGTCTTTGTGCAGCCGAAACAGTGCTACAACTACAACTATTGAAGATTAAGGTTTCATGTTTGAAAACCCTAAAAGACCAAAACTAATATTTTTTTGGCTTTCGCTATATCTTGAGATTGGAGAAGGCTCAGCAGCCGAAACTTTTATAGGACAAAGATAAACTCCTTATGTACCATGTTTAAAATTTTCAGCATCGGATTCACTATAATATAGGAGATATGTTTCCTCCAACTTAGGGTTCCATTCTCTCCCAGAATTCAACCTTAAACAGGTGACCTGGGGAGAATATCTATATCTCGGGCTAGGAAGGTCCAAATGAAAATTTTCAATATTTTCCAAATAAGGCACGAACTTTATTTTCTATGGTAAAAGTTTCAGACCCCGAAGGCGAACCGGTGACACGTGGATGTCTATACAAGTTTGATATTATGAATAGTCCTGAAATAAGACACCTTGGGAAAATTCGCATAAGTAACAATTGGTGAAACCAATTCTTCTCTAATCTATGGTGCTGGAAAGAGGACAGGTGAGGCTACCTCAGTGCGAAGTTTCGAAAAAAAAAGGAGCAGTAAGTTCAGAGATATCGTAGAAACAAGATTAGTCATTTCTGTAGAAGAAACCAAAGAAAAACTAGGGCTTCTTGTTTCGGGTACTTCCCTCCACCAATCAGTTGAAGAAGGACAATCATCAAATTCTCCCTAGGAAGGTGCATCTCTCTATGTAAGAATTTTTCTCATTCTGTGAACTTTCATTTTTTTGACCTAACAATGTTGCCAGAGAAAGTTAGGGCATCATATATCTTGCAGTTTTGTCCACAGTTCTAAGAAAATAAGTATGCTTCTTAGCTTGCCTTGAGGAGGCGCATATTTATATCTAATCATATATGAAAGATACCTTAGTTGAGAAATTAGGGTTTATCTATCAAACCCTAGGTCCACCAGAAGCATTCTTTCAAAAAATCCTTTAAGAAAGCATCAAGTTCAAACAATCTCACTGGTAAGTTCCATCCTATCTATTTCTATTTAAGGTTCTCATTTTATCATGACGACAAATAGTACCAAGCTTGAGGACAATATTGAAAGAGTCGAGAACTTCTAAGCATAAAATTATAGAGTACTTATCATACTTGAAGAATCCTGCGATGAATAACTATGTCAAAGAAGAAGCTACAGATCTAGATGAAGATGAAGTCGAAGCCAAGAAGGACCTAGTCAAAACAAAGATAATTATTTCCGCCTCCATTGTATCTCACATGTATCATCCTTGAAGACTCCTAAGGATATGTTTGATGCAATGGAAAACATACGAATATGACTTTGAGGACTAAACTCAAGAATGTGAAGGTGAAATGTCTCAAAAATTCAATGATTACTTCACAAGAAGATCTCATCTCAAGGAGAAATTGGAAGCCTTTGAAGCCAATGTTAAAGAAGCAGAACCATAAATTACAACTTTGAATGGTCTTCCAAATTCATTCAAAAGAGTTGTTCTAGTAGGAAGATCACATATGGAAGAATGAACGATTGATTGATGGAAACAGAATAAGAAATGATAATCAAGCCCTAACAACTCATACCAAGCAGAGAAAGAATAAAGAACATTTCCGCAAAGAGTAGAAGGACATCTCACCGCTCAATAGTTCAGTTGTGATAAGAAAGGAAACTTTGCGAAAGAATGTCCCAAGAAGGAAGAATGGCAGGATGATATGATCTATAAGTGACAGTCGATCATATATAATGATGTCTGGATATGAGTTTGAAATATGAAGGGAAGTTTTGTAAAGTCTTCCAAGTAATTATACAAAACTAAGTATACCGCTGATCGAAGTATCAAAAGATACGAAGCAAGGTTTGTGGGTTCTATCAAAAGAGAGAGTCGATTTTGGAAAGACATTGCTCTAGGTGCTAGACACACCTCTTTAGTAATGGATGTTACACTATACAATTGGTGTAATCCAAGTAAATATAAAGCAAACTATATATGAAGGATCTTGATATCTAGTGACATAGATGGATACAAAGAAGACTAACAACAGAGGAGACTACCTGTCACCAAAATGTCCTAATATAGATGCAGAGAGAGGATGGTGCTCCACCTAAGAGGGAGTGACTATGGTAGATCTCAAAGTTCGAGCATCTTGAAATGATTCTTGAGATTAGAAGCATGATGAAATCCAGAAGACATTTTACTTATCTAAGTAAAATATGCAGAGCAAATGGTGTGGTACCGAAAGGGTACTGCAAAGGTATGATGACTTTGATTGAGTTGGTAGTACTATGTACTCCAACATATTGCAGAAAGAAAAGTGTTTCTCTAAATGCAACCAAGGATGAATATATTGAAGCTAAGAAGAAAGCAAGTAAAGATTCCTCAAGTAATGAGGAATATGATCCAGAAGAATTATACCGATTAAGATGAAGATTATATTCGTATCCATTTCATCATTGGATAAGAGGAGATGCACTGGTAGGACACACAGACACAGTTCTATGTGATCTATGGTGTAAGAAGACTTGCTCAATATTTTAGATCATGAGCAAGATAGGAACAGGTCCTCAGAATTAGATGATGAATTTGAACACATTTGGAAGAGACTCCAGTAATTCAAGAAGGCATAGATCAATATGGATTCTACCAAACAAACAAAGATAAGTATTTGAATTGTCATTTCCTACATATTTAGATGTTCAAAGATGTGTACATGATATGTTTCTACATTTAGGAAATGTATAGTAGAATATTTGTAGTTTACTACTAATATGCAGGTGATGGGTAAGTGGCTTAGATGATTGTTGCATTAGCAGAAATAGTTGCATGATTATATATATCTTTATGCATGGGAAGTTGTCATTTTGAATAAGTTACGAAATGTTTCTAATCATAACAATTGTATTTGAATTTTAGGAAGGATTGTATGCAATCACCTACAAGAGAAGAAATGATGAAGTTAGGGATGTACGATACAATTGCGGATGTACAAAAGAAGAATGATGCAAGTTGTAAATGTATGATGCAATTGCATATGTATAAGAAGAGAATGTTAAAGAATAAGTTGTTGAAGGGAGCTGTAAAGCTCAAGTATGTTCCCACCGTGAAACAAGTAGCAGATGTATTGACTAAGCCTATGGCTCGTGTAAAGTTTGAATACTTTCGAGACAAGCTTGGTGTAGTCCAAAAGGACCTCTCTCGAAAGAGGGAGTGACAGTAGATGTTGGATGTAGTGGTGAGTAGGTCAGTCTAGAGGAGGGTACGTCTAGCTAGGCTTGTTTGGCCCGAAATGGTTAGTAAGCCAGACAATACTTGTTTGGTCCCAAGGGAGATCCATATGTCTAACTAGGCTTGTTTGGCTCGAAAGAGTTAGTAAGTTAGACAAAATGCCCAGATGGATCTACTAGATAACTCATCGTGATGCTGCTCTGAAGAATATGAAGGGAAAGATGTATCCTTAGTATCGATATACTATTGATTGTTGATGATTGCTAATATGCTTGATGGTTGTCACAGTATTTCTATACTATTGATTGTTGATGACTGATGAGATGCTTGATGGTTGTTGTAGTATTACTATACTATTAGTTGTTGATGTTTGATGACTGTTGCAGTATTATCAATGATTGCTGATGATGGTTGCTAAGATGTTTTGATGATGGTTGAGTCGATTGTTTCAATATTTTTATACTAATGATTGCTGAGATGCTTGATGGAATGGTTGCTTCAGTATTCTTATACTGATTGTTGAGATATGTGATTTAGTATTACTATACTTATGATTGTTGATATAGTTCTAGTGTTGTTACACTGATGATTACTGATTGTTGATTGTTGAAATAATTGCTAAGGAAATTTCAGTATTTCTATACTGATGTTGATAATGATGTCGCTTCAGCATGTTGATGTTGATAATGTCCTTATGGTCCCAACACCTTGTGTTGATGTTGTTGATATGGTTGTGGTGTCAGCACCTTGTGCTGATAATGTTGATATGGTTAAATTCACAACACCTTGTTTTGATGCTATTGATATGGTTGTGGTCCCAACATCTTGTGTTGTTGCTAAAATGATTGTAGTCTTAGCACCCTGTGCTGTTAATGTTGATGTAGTTGAATTCACAACACTTATGTTGATGATGATGATGATGTTCCAGCCTCTCTATGCTAGTAACACAGATGATGATCTAGCATTACAGATGTTTTGGTATTTAGCACTAACATGCTAATGAAGTTGTTGATTGTTTCAGTATTTATATACTGTTGATGCATATGATGATGTTTCAATATTTCTACACTGAAGATACAAATGATGATGTTTCAGTATTCCCATACTGAAGATATAGATGACGTTTCAGTATTTACATACTGAAGATGCAAATGATGGTGATTCAGTATTTCTATACTGAAGATACATATGATGATGTTTCAGTATTCCCATACTGAAGAAGCAGATGATGATGGTTCAGATGATGATGTTAAAAGATGAGGATTCAACACTGATGTTGTCAAGTAGACGATTCATAATATGTTGATGTTAAAGACGGTGGTTCAGTGTTTACACACTGATGCTGGAAAGTAGATGATTCAGAAGAAGATTTAGTATTCACATACTGATGTGACATAATAAGATTCAATATTCACATACCGATGTTACAGAATAAGGTTCAGAAGATGATTCAGTTTTCACATACTGATTTGGCAGAAGATGATTCAGTATTCACATATTGATGTTATAGGATAAGGTTCAATATTCAGAATATGATTACATATTCATATACTGACATGATAGAAGATGATTCAGTATTTACATATTGATGCTACATAATATGATTGAGATGATTCAGTATCCACATATTGATACTATAGATGATGATCTAGAATATGATTTAGTACTTATATACCGATAGAAGATGATTCAACACATACAGAAAATGATTCAGTATTTACATACTGAAATTGCGGAAGATGATCCAGCTGAGATTGATGATGAATATCTATGACGAAGATCTATGATGATGTTCCAAAACTTCCTATGACATATAGAGATTCACTAGTCAGTTGTACAGTTGTAATTGATGTAGAATACCTTCCAAGTTAAGAGGGAGTGTTAAAGTATTGTAACTTCAGAAGATATTCTATTGTACTTTTGTTGTATTCTCCTTTGGAGATGTTATTCCTCCATTCAGAGACGTTCTTGATGTAATTGGTCATGTAAAAGTCATGAGGTAAACCCTTTGTTGTAAGTTGGGGCAATAGTACCCACAAAAGTATTATATAAAATGTATTTTGAGTCTCCCAAGGTAGGTAGGCCCTAATTAGGGAACCTGGCTAACCTAGTTAGTTAGTTGAGGTACTCACCTAATGAATATAAATAGGTGAGGCACCTCTCTCATTCTCACACATCTTACACTCAAGTATTGAATTAGAGAAAGAGAGAGAGAGAAAGAGTCTACTACGGAAGATGAGAAACTATTCTTGTTGCTAGGGTTTTACACTGTCTTGGTAGAATTCTATACGGAGGAAGTTTTGCGGGGTTTTCTCCCTTATGGTTTCCCTGAGGAAAATATGTGTGTTCTCTTGTGTTGCTGTATTTGTATTTCTTTTAATGATCCTTTGCTTATGGTTATGATGTTAAATTTTTTAGATCTTTTATAACCATTAAAAATCTAACACATTGACAGTGGCGCATCTAGTCATATTACTGGACATAAGAGATTCTTCAGAGACATACATGAGGGTGGAACATGGATCCACATTGAGCTGGGTGATGATGCACGGTATCAGGCTCAAGGAGTTGGTACTGTTTCATTTGAGAGGGAGTCTGGAAAACCCCTCAGTTTTGCTGATGTGTTATATGTTCCAGGACTGACAAAGAACCTTATATTAGTCTCCACTCTGGAGGACAAGGGATGTCAAGTGAAGTTTCGTGACCATAAAGTGTATATCGGGCCCAAGGGTTCAGATAGGATCTTATAACGAGTGATTGGAATGAGGAGCGGGAAAGTGTACAGACTACACTTTGAGCCTGCAAAGGCTCTAGTTAGTAGCAACAACAACAACAACAGTCAGGGTGAGTTGTGGCATAGGAGGATGGAACACTTACACCATGGAGCACTGAAGCATCTGAGACAGACATTCATTGGAGTTCCTCAGGTACCGGAGGAAAATCATAACCACTGCAAGGGTTGTGCTTTGTGGAAGAACATCAGGAAGCCTTTCCCACATATTGAGCACAAGTATAAGGATCCCTTGGAAATGGTTCATTATGATGTATGCGGACCTATGAGTGTCCATTCGTTCAGTGGTTACAACAACTGCTTGACTTTCATTGATAACTATTCCAGGAAGACCTGGATCTATTTTCTAAAGGCCAAGTCAAAGGTCTTTGAGAGGTTCCGAGAGTTCAAGACTCTCGTGGAGAACAAAACAAGGAAGAAGATTCGGGTGTTGAGGGCAGGCAACGGGGGTGAGTGCACTTCCAATGAGTTCATGGAGTAGGGATGATTTTAAGAACCCCCCCTATATTTATATGTATAAAAAAAGGACGAATTTCTCCTATATATAGGAAAATTTGATGGCGATTTTATCAATAATATAATATGTATATATACAAATTTTGGCGAATCTTTCTTTTTATTATATAATGTTGTAAAATCCTGGTGAATCTTTCATTTTATTATATAATGTTGTAAAATCTTGGCGATTCTTTCACTAAGTTATAAGATATTGTAAAATCTTTGCGAATATTTCACTTCATTATAAAAAAATTGTAAAAACTAGCGAATCTTTCACTGATTTATAAAATATTGTAAAAATAGAGGGACAACAACATTAGTCAAATAAGTTAATAACATGAACCACATCATCAACACCAAAACATGTAGACTCACGCGTCACAATTGCAAGCTGTCAGTGAAACACAACTGCATTGACTAGATTCAGGGCAAGTGGGGACTCCACTTGTTATCTCGTCCCTTAATGGTACAATGGACATGTGGGCACCTGAATATTGACAAACTGATAAACTAATAGAATCAGAAAGTATGCTCGATCTTGTCCTACACTAGCCAATTAAGGTCATTATTGTGTTCAAATCAGGCAAATCACTTCAACGTGAGACACATTTCATATCATGAAAAGTTTTATATTGAAATAAAAAATCTAACTTTATGTAGACCTCAAGTCTTTCTATTATCACTTTTCTATGCAATGTACATGACATTTACCTCAAAGTCAAATTGACATTGGTAAATGAAGCTAATCTTGAAACCCAAAGAGAATAGGTATTGCAACATATTGGATAAACAAATCAAGATCAAAATAATTTACAAGCAAAGAAATCCAAA
>LPNX010379909.1:5498-49733 GCA_001517045.1 Pseudotsuga menziesii
TCCGATTCATATGACTCCTGGCCTTCCATATGCCTTGAGATCACACGGATTCGACCCTTCAGTATCCCTTTGAAGAACTATATAAGGAACCCATTGGTACGTTGAAAGCATAAGAGAAACTTGAGAGCATCGAAACTATAGTCCATTGTTGCCAAGATTTATGCTTGAGTCTGCATCCCTTTGTCCCTTGGAGCACAGTTGTGTTCTTCCCAAGCTTTCCCTGTGTTAGTAAGCTTGCTATCGAAGTGATGGAGGATTGAGGTGGTGGAGGCCCAAGTGGGGGATTCAGTTTCTCCGATTCGCAGACATGCCGTCAGAGGTTGTCACTTGTAATCTCTGATTCTTATTAATAGAAATATATTTTCCTGTCCAGTAATGTGTATTTGAATGAATATTGTTTCCATTGGAATATGTCAAATGCTTTTACATTATTGATTATATATGCTAGAATAGATCTAACACCATGAAATATAGTATGCTTGTATTGTTTACTTGTTGTTGAGGACGTGCTATAACAATTCAAGCTGAATATTGGAAAGCTCAACGGGGATCTACTACAACCGTCCGGAATAAGGTACGAGGTTCGATCCTTTAGTGTTAGATTGTTTATTTCTATTGCATATTGGGAAAGATTGATTTCTGGAGTCTAGCTGTCTGTTGTGGTACCCCAAGCCATAAGAATTTCTCTCCGTAACAATTTATGCAGATGAATTAATTTGATTTCTAATCTTGTTAGTCTACGTTCTTATTTCTAATAACCATTGGAATATTCTAACTAAATCTTAAAATTCTAAATGAAATGACATAATTCATATTTTGATTGTTAACAAAAGAAAGGAAAAAGTGGCATTCATATCTATAAACAGATAAGCATATTATGTTTTCTTAGAGGGTAGCTTAAAAATGAGAGACATAGAAAATAAGATAATTGGGAATTCAAACACTATATTAAGGTTGTGGATCTCAATAATACTCCATGTTGTAATAATGGTTCATGGATTCCATAATCACTCCATAGTGTAACTTTGTTCAATTCTATCAGTTTGTCAGTATGTCAAGATTTGGGTCCCCACATGTCCATTGGACCATTATTACGAGATAAAAAATGGAGTCCCCACTTTCCATGAATCTAGTTAGTGTAGTTGTGTTTCACCAACATCTCTAGTTGTGAGTGACCCAATATTGCTTGTTAAATGTATAGATAAATCCCTCGTCTCCTCATTCATGCATTTGCTTATTTGATGGTCTATGAGTCAAGTCAAGCTTTGGTATATGCTCTTTTATTGCAATACCTTAGTAATCAGAATAATCAAAAGCTGAGACATCCTAGCAAAAGATTCACCAAGACGTTACGATAGGGGGTTCACCTTGTTGACCAATATCTTATCGCGTTCATTCATAAAGGGGGTTTTTTAAATTACGAAAAATAAGGTCAATAGATTGTAGGTATTGGGGGAGAGGAATAGAGTTGGGGGTTATTAGGTATTAGGGGGTATAAAAAGGGGTATCTAGTAAAAATAGGGAATATATCGTAAAAAAAAGGTTTTTTTAATGAGATACCCCCATAAAAATGGGGTATCTAGTAAAAATGGGGAATATCTCATAAAAAATCGGAAATATCTCGCCAAAAATGGGTTATCTAGTAAAAATAGGGAATATCTTGTAAAAATAGGGTATCTAGTAAAAATTGGAAATATGAATTGGGAGGGGGGGGTCAACAAAAGTATTTTGGTGGGTATTTATCAATATCTAGTGAAATTAGGGATATTCTTTAATATGACATGAATGAAGGCTCTATGGAATAGTTTCACTAAGTGAATACCCCGTGGACGTTACAAGGTTTTATGATTTGATGAAAGATTCACCAAATGTTTAAATATTTTATAATTCAGTGAAATATTTGCTAAGATTTTATGATATCTTATCATTTAGTGAAATATTCGTCAAGATTTTATAAGATTCTATAATAGAATGAAAGATTAGCAAAAAAATTATATATACATACTATATTATTGATAAAATAGCCTTCAAATTTTCCTTTATATCAGGGAGATTCGCACATTTACTACACATAAATTTCGAGGGTGTTTTTAAATTAACCCTGGTTATTGGATTTTGGAAATGTAATTAAGAAAGTTGAAAGTTTGTAACTTATGTGATTTTAAATTCTAAAATTTTGTTTACCATTATTCTAATTTACAAACTCATTCGCCCTACATACATTGTTCCTTCTTCCATTATCGCCATTGATTTTTGAGCCTATTTCAATTTCATATTTTTACCACATTTCGTGTTTTAATACATGCTAGAGTTATGGTAGCTAGATAGTGGGAGGGAGCTCATGCCAAGGTAGAAGCATCTACGGGTTTCAATCAATACTCACTAGAGTTAGATGGTTAGATAGGAGAACAAAGATAATTATCAAGGCTCATGTTGGAGCAAGTTCCTTGATCAGTTTTGTATCAAAATTTACTTCATCATTGAGAATTGAGACATAGATATTCATGCTGGTAAGTGAGATTATGGGTCACTTCCTCTTTTGTTGGGTTTGTGAATGGTTTATATGGATACTTAACCAAAAGAGTTCATCCATCTATCTCGAATGGCTCCGTTGGTATTTACATAGTGATAATTGTACTACTCTAAGGCCCCAAAAAATCATAGGAGGAAAACTTGCCTTATGATTGGATATCACTATCAATGATTGCAGGAACGACGATCGACTAGGGTTGTCATTTTGTCTCCAAATTAGGATTAAAGGGGAAAATGTATCTTAAACCATTCTTATTGAAATCACAAGTTTGAATTGGATTAACTCTTCACCCTTGCTCAAGTTGCTTCCACTATTGAGTTGAACCCTTGTCTAAGTTGTTTCCACTATCACCAATGACACTTGCTTAGGATACTTACACCCTTTCTTTCCCTATTCATTGATAAGGTATATCATACCCTCTTTAGACTCTAGAGGCTTTGCTTGAGAAAAATAAAGACACATAAGCCCTAACACCACTGCCAACCTACATAAGTGTACATCTGATGCAAGAGCCTCGTGGCATGCCAACAATGTGATGGATTGGTCACATGTTGTCGCATCTTTTGTAACCATTTTTGTGCTGAGTCATAATTTGAATAGCAACGTAGGGAATCATTGCAAATCACGACTCCCTGCGTGGAGATCAAACCACCATTAGTGTTTTTCAAATAGGGACATTTCATCATGCATCTTGGTAGTCTTTATTTCAGTTGCAGGACCACTCAGGATAGGGTAGCTGTTTTAGTTTAAATAGACTATTTAGAAATGTAGGAGGGGTTATACTTTTCAGCATTTAGAATTCTGAGTTTACAGAGAGAGGAAAGAATTGTGTCTGATTCCTGTTTGTAAATATTTTGAAGAATCGGAAGGAGAGAGATCCAAGATGTGTGCATTTTCTTTTGTTTCTTAATAGAAGGATTAACCGTGTGTTTATAGGGTTTCTATCCTTTGTGCATGTGCTGTGTTGAACTATGTATCTTGCAGAGCTGACTTCTACATTTTCATAAACATTTGTGTGATTCCATGAAGTGTTGATTTTCCGCATCAATTTCTTGCTTAAATAGTTGAAGTAGACAGTAGATGCATGCATAAGAGTGTTAGGTCCAAGTATCGTGAAGATTGCAGGCTGAATTGATCAACTTCATGATCAATCGGCACAACCCACAGGTTGTCTGTCTTAACAAGTTTTTGCAGAAAATGAACGGTGGCAATTGAGGCCGCAGATCAAGATCTGATGGTTCTGAAGTATCCCACACCAAGATTTGCGAGGAAGTTAACAGGTCTACAAAGATCTGAGAGCCGCATCAAAAAAGAAGATCGATGGTCGTGGAGAAGGCCACAAGGATCAAATGGCTGAGGAAATTGCGGGGAAATATTGCGGAGAGGAAGTTGCGGGGAGCACTTTTTTTGAAAGTCGACATCCTACATCCCACATCCTACATGCAGAAACATAGTCGCGGGGAAAGATCTACGAAAACGGAATTGTGCAGAGAAATTTGGGCAATCGAGATCCCGCATCCCGCATCCCTCCTGTGGAAGGGGATTTGCAGAGTTAAAGCTACGGGAAGGCAATTTTAGAGAAGAATTTGGCCATTGGGAAAAATTTGGTAGTCCTACTAAGTGTAGGAGCCACTAGATCTTGGAAGTGCTAGTTAGGGTTGGTTGTGATCGACCCACCTGCACCAATTTTGGTATCATAGCCTTAAGTTGAGATTTCCTATTAAGGAATTCCACAGCTGAGGTTGTGGGTATAATTCTGAAGGATTAAGGAGAAGCGTAGCCACAGGAGCCTGCAGAGAGCAAGGGAAGAGTGCTCAGGAGGTTCTAGATAGAGGACCAGCATTACCGAAAGATCAAGGTCCGAGAATAGGCTTGGTGAGGTAAGTTGTAATAGTGTGAAAGAGGACTGTTATTGCAGAGGCTTGGAGTGGGAAGATGGTTGCACACATTGGAAGAGCGAGAGGTCATGACAGAGGTTGACCACTAGGAAACGCAAATTTTCTAAAAGAAATGAGGGAGTTAAGGGAACGTCTGGATGCCATGGAAACGGACAGATGAAGAGACCCAAAAGCTGAGGACATAAGTGAACATGAGGATGAAGAGAAAAGAGAAGAAGCTACACCTATGCAGGAAACACCAAAGTTAAGATATTTCATATCTATTCCGGGAGTGACTTCAAGGCCGAGACCGGAGTTTCCTACGTATGATGGGACTCTCATTGCACAACATCTCATTGACTGGATCAGTGAGTTGGATAAGTACTTTGAGTATGATGAGGTAGAAGAAGATAAGAGAGTCATATTAGCTGTGACGAGGTTGAAAGGGAATGCGTCCTTGTGGTGGGATAGTATCCAAGAAGAAAGACAGAGGAAGAATAAACCCTTCATAAAAAGATGGGATAGAATGGTAGCAAAGATGAGGGCTAAGTTCTTGCCCAAATATTACCAATTAATTCTATATAGGAAAGTGCAGAACCTTAGGCAAATATTGTTAATAGTGAGAGAATACACTGAGGAGTTCTACAAAGTAAACCTAAGGGTTGGATATGTGGAAGAGTCAGCAGAAAATCCTGCTAGATATGTGAATGGTCTAAGGATGGATATCCAATAAGAGATCAGCATGATTTTGCCTAGAACAATGGAGGAGGCACATTAGTCCACCTTAAGGGAAGAAGAGAATATAACAAGGAAGCATAACTTCAGTAGAGGTCACGGTTCAGCCAGAGAAAGAGGGAAAGCGACTGGAAGAGGAAGATTTGGACCACAAAGAGTGGAGTCCAATAACTCTAGCCATTAAGAGCAGCATGGCATAGGAGGTGATTATAGTAGAAGAGGACCTTACCAAGGAGGTAGAGGTAGAGGACGAGGTAGAGAAACTGTCGTTAGATGCTACAAATGCAACCAGTTGGGCCATAAGTCATTTGAGTGTCCAAGAAAGGAAGACATAGAGCAGAGAGGAGCATATGTAGCGTAGAATGAGAAGCAGTAAGAACAGTCGATGGTAGAAGAAGTCTTGTCAGAGACAGGAGAATCTTTGATGATGAACAAGGTATTGTTGAAACCTGATAAGGAGTAAGCAGAACCTTCTCAAAGGAAGTAGTTGTTCAGGACTACATGTAAAGTCCAAGGGAAGTGCTGTAAGATGGTGATTGACAGTGGGAGTACTGACAATCTTGTTTCCATAGAGATGGTGGAGAAGCTGAGGCTAAAGAATACCAAGCATCCTGTTAGCACTAGAATTGAGCCAAAGGTTGTGGAAGGATCACTCCCAGGTAACAGCAGAATCACTTTCAAAGAGAGAACTGGCCTTCTACTCTTCCGAGAGGGATCTCTCACCAAATGTTAACAATGCCAGATATATACAAGTGAAATTTTAAATTTTTTATAAAATTAGTTGAAACGAAACACTGAACCATTGGGCGATGGAGTCAAGATATATAACAGAAATAAACAGAACTTATGCAAACAATTTCAACACAGGGTCAAGATAGCCACTCAATCACAGTCGATCTATGATTGTCTGGTGGAAAAGAAGAACATGAACAAACCATCAACACAGAGCATTGAAAAATGAATTCTGTATTAACTTTAGAAGAAAACTTTGGTGAATATCTGAAACAATAGACGGAGCATAGCAAGTATGAATTCCAAACTGTTATACACTACGTTCAGGTATGAAAGAAAACAAAATGGGAGAGATAAACTAGAAAAACATTCACATAAGAAAGGAAGCAACAAACTACAAATACGAATGACACATGAATCCCTGTATGAAATTCCAACCTCGGCTCTGTAATTTTATTAAAATTCTCTTGAAAGCATACACAACAAAATTACATTGGTTTCAACCCTTTCTCCTTCTTCGAGAGGTACATTTATAACATTTTTGGACTTCCTAAACTGACACTCGGGAATCAAAATTTGTTACAACTGAAGAACATCTTCCAACAAACTTCGGACGTGGCCTACACACCACGATTCACTTAAGACAAAAATAAAATGCGTACTACTAGAAAAACGGGCTTAAAGCCCCTCTTGCATATCCTAGATGGTGATAGCTGTGCAAATATTGAAAGAGGTTTTTGTAATTGGCCATGTTCCCAAAAAAACCCATCTCTTATTTTCCTCTGATTCAGCTCCAGCTCTTCAGGATATGATTTTGAAACTGGTGACTCAGACAATAAACCTGTAAATTTCTGGAAAAATACCCTATGAAGATATTTTAAATTCTCCCAACCTGTGATACCTGTGTAAAAAATGAAGGAGTTTTTTGTAGATAGGCCTGTGATGAATAAAAATATCTCTATGTTTCCTAAAATTCAACTCCATTTGGCTAAAACAATTCTTTGAGTGTGATGTCTGAAACAATCCTTTGGAAAACCTAAAACATAGCCTGTAAAAATCAATTTGTTTCTCCTAACCCATAAGACCTGGGTAAAAACTGAGAGAGGTTATTGAACATGATCCTGTTTTTAAGAGAAACCTCATTCAATTTGGAAAATTCTTTCTGGATTTCTAGAAACAATTGATTGAAATAACTGACTAAAACAATCATTTAAAAATATGGAAATTTTCTCTCTGAATATGACTTTGATTCCCTCAATCCACAGCACCTGGGTAAAACCTAAGAGATGTTATTATAGATAGGTGTGTTTTGAAGAAAAACCTTTCTCAGTTTTTGAAAAATCATCTTGCTTCGGCGAGAAAAAATGATTTAAAATAATGACCAAAACAACCATTTATAGGGAAAAATTTACCGGTCGCTTCAAAAAACGTCTGTTAATGCTCTTTATGATAAATATGCTATCTGAAAATTGTCATCACCAAACTCAAACAAAGTGTAGAACCATTTGAACTCTAAACACTCTTCATTTTCTCTGAATGAAAACATTTAGGATCATTGATCTCGTTCTCAAAGAATGGGATAAAAACACATGTTTTTATTTGTTCATTCTGTCCAATATTGAACCATTAACTAAATAGCATTTCCATCCAACAGAAAGATTTACAACCATCAATTTTCCTTTCCAATTCATCACATGCCCTAAGCTGCCCACCATTTAAAATTTTGCAAATTGTAAAACTTCATTTCTCCTTGCTAGTTAACATTGCAAAATACATTCATGTTGTTCATCCTCTCCCAGCCATATCGTGGCCATTGAAATATGTGGGATTTTAAATGATTTCACAAATTGAAAAAGTTCTTTATCTCGTGCATCTTCATAATGCGAAATTTATTTGAGCTGTGGATTTTCCTCACCTACCAATCTGACCGTCAAAACCTATCTACCATTTAACATCATTTCGCAAATTGCAAAATTTAATTGCTTCGTGCAACTTCACAATGCGAAATTTCTTTTGGTTGTTGGATGTGAATGAGTTTGATATGAGCCATTGATCTATGTTTAATTTTGCTGCAAAAGTGGCAGGTTGGTGTGCGAGCCCAATTTGACTTTATGCCAATAAACAAAGTGACATCATAATTTCTTGAGTGCTTGGGCTTCGGCTAAAATACCTCTTGGTAAAATATCCCATTTACTTTTTCCATAAAATATCCTAATTATTTCTGAATTTATAAAAATAAATTTTGTTTATTTTTATAAAACATAACCTTTAGCCTCCTTTTAAAAAATATATTTCATGAATTTTTGTAAACATTATTCATAATGAATATTTTGTCTCTATAAAATATCTCCGTCTTAACCAAAAGCCTTTAACTTTTTCTTGCGCCACCCCAGAATTTTTATAAATTGTTTTAATGAGGAATGTTTGAAAACCATTTGATCCTCAAGAGAAACTCAGAATGTTTAGGAAATGAGGCTTACTGCGGCAAAACTAAAATGGTGCTAACAACTGGATGCATGAGGGATGCTATCCTTCTAGCGAGGTAGCAAAGAACCCCCGTAGACCAAGTGCCAAATCCATTGGGTTGCTCCCAATTTTCTCTGAAATCCTCAACCTGTTCTGAATTGAACCTCCAACTGAAACCATTCTACAAACAAATCTCACTCTTTCAACCTGTCACCCATCCACATTCTGAAAACTGAAGACAACTGTAACTACACATCTAAACTTTAAAACCGAAACTAAAATTAAAACTGAAACTGAAAAAAAACTAAAAGCTACTTATTGGAATGCTCTCCATGTCGAGCTTATTCATCTTTACTTACCTACCCTACTTACTAAGCATCAATGCTCAGTCAAGTAACTTTCGACTTCCAATGAAGCCACTCAAGCAAATGATCCCATAAACCAACTTTATCTTCATGCTTGATAAAACACAAAGATGACAGACTTAATGGCAGAAAGTTATAATAAAGAAATTGATCTTTATAGTATAGATATAACCAGCTATTACCACTGCCAAGATTCTCTATGTACTCTGCCACTGGATCATAAAAAACATGACAGCCTTCAAAAAAAATTGACATTTGCTACCATGAGAAGGTTGTCCCAACTGTAAATTCCCTTGCACGCTGTCAAACTGCTCTTCAAAAGAACTATGCAAGGAAAACTCGTGACAATTTCTAGGCGATACATCCACAACTTCATCTAAAAAAATTTATTTTACAACTTCATTCTTTTCATGCATTTTAAAAGAAATACCACTCCGTTCCTCAACATGATCAAGCAAACATACTTCTTTTCGACAAAAAATTTCTGAATTTGAAAAACAAAAAGAAACATCCATTTGAGAACCCCTATCTTCTTGTTCGTTATTCAATTCTTCATGGCATACTGCTGGTTTTTCTAAAGGATAGGATTGATTACATAACTACCCTTCTCACCCATCATCCATACCAAGAAAATTTATACATTCATCTACAATATCAAATTTATTTTTGTGATCAGAAACTTTAAGTCTCTTTTTTAACCACTCAAATGAAGGAAAACACAACGGCAAACAGTCATCTTCAACATGTCTAGTTTCCACTCTGTTTTCATACTTTTGATCTTGGATTGCAATGAAATTTTCTTCACTAACAGAAATTGTGACAGGCTGATTGCATTCTTCAGAAAACAAATCAGTACACCCATCTCCTTTCAAATCACTAGGCTGATCATCTTCTTCAAGCAAGGAGATGTTCATATAGTCATGTAAATCTTTAGGTGAAATATGAATTTGATCAACATGAAAAGGTCTTTCTTCAACCACTATTTCAAAATATGATTTCTCTTTACTTGCATTTTCAAAAAATGAACATGTGGAGGGACTACAAGACTGAGATTTTCCAGAATTATCATCTTTTGTGTAATCAATCACACAAGCATTGTAACTTTCAAGAGATTGCTGTTGCGAAAAGGAATTTTCTGATTGAGAAGGGGAGGCCTCTTCTTGTAACAAAAATTCAGAATTTGAATAATATGAGTAAGGATCTGATTGGTAGTCCCAACCTCTCTCTTGGTCACACAAAGAATGATAAGAATGCTACAAATCATCATTAATTTCAGGAAGAGAGATATAACTGGTTGAATCTGAGCTTTGGTCTATGTCAACTTCAGTCAAGGAAGACAGTACTAACTGCTGGGAAATTTATTGAATATCATGACAATTGGTTTGCCTTTCTTTTTGAGATGAATATTCATGTAAGATCTCTAAAACCTCTTCATCAACATATCGGTCATCACCACACTCATCTTTCACATTTTCAATGAACTCTCTATCGTGTGTGCAACAATCTTGAAGTAACAACAAATAAGGATAATGCCTTCTGAAATTTTCATGAAATATGGTATGAAAGTATTTAAGGGAGGATAAACTCCCTACTGGAAATCCCTCATACCAAGACCTTGCATATCCTTCTAAACTAAACATGAATAGTTTCATTAAAGAATCTTCATGCCATCCCACTCCCAGCTTATGTATATGCTTATGAAATCTAAATAAATGGATGGCAGCATCATCACCCTTTTCATCATTGAATCTTGGAAGATTTGTTTGCCAATTTACCAGAGGTATTTTATTGGGATAACCAGGAATGGAAAAAAGATTCATAGGAGCATACCTTGCAGCCCGAGAAGTCATCTTGATGGTGGAGAAACTGAATCAGCTCCTCAAACTTTGCAACCCTGTTTGATAGTGGAGCTGCCATAGAACATTATGAAGAATGGATCCTTCACAGATGGAGTCTCTAGGTGAAAAGAGACATGAGCTTCTTGTTTTCTGACCATTGTTCACCATCAACAGTAAGATCTAAACCTTTCATTCAAATCCAGGGAAGATTTGAGATCTCTCCCCGTCTCTCTCTTTCTGACCACCGGTCTCCTCAGTGGAGTCACCTTCCAGAATCTTTTAGTGGAGTCGCCAAGGAAAATGATAACACCTTTTTCACATGTAAGAATCTCTACTTGCCCACAGAAAGACTTTATCCTTTGAATCTTTGTCGTTCTTCCCAGGGATGATATTCAATCTCGTCCCCGGCAACGACGCCAATTTTTTAGCACTGGAATTGAGCCAAAGGTTGCAGAAGGCCCGCTCCCAGCAAAACCACTTTCAAAGAGAGAACTGGACTTCTACTCTTCCGAGAAGGATCTCTCACCAAATGTTAACAATGCCATATATATACAAGTGAAACTATAAATTGTTTGTAAAATTGGTTGAAATGAAACGCAGAACCATTGGGTGATGGAGTCAAGATATATAACAGAAATAAACAAAACTTATGCAAGCGATTTCAACACAGGGACAAGATAGCCACGCGATCACAGTCGATTTATAATTTTCTGGTGGAAAAGAAGAACATGAATAGGCCATCAACATAGATCATTGAAAAATGAATTCTGTATTAAATTTAGAAGAAAACTTTGGTGAATATTTGAAACAATAGACGGAGCATAGCAAGTATGAATTCCAAACTGTTATACACTACGTTCAGATATGAAAGAAAACAAAATGGGAGAGATAAACTGGAAAAAAATTCACATAAGAAAGGAAGCAATAGACTGTAAATACAAATGACACATGAATCCCTGTATGAAACACCGACCTAAAATTCTTTCTTTTATTAAAATTCTCTTGAAAGCATACACAACAAAATTACATTAGTTTCAACCCTTTCTCCTTCTTCAGGAGGTACATTTATAACATTTTTGGACTTCCTAAACCGACATTTTGGAATCAAAATTTGTTACAACTAAAGAACATCTTCCAACAAACTTCGGACGTGGCCTACACACCATGATTCACATAAGACAAAAATAAAATGTAGACTACTAAAAAAGTAGGATTAAATCCCCTCCTGCATATCCAAGATGGTGACAATTGTGCAAAAATTGAAAGACGTTTTTGTAACTGGCCATTTTCCCAACAAAACCCATGTCTTCTTTTCCTCTAATTCAGCTCAGCTCCTCAGGATCTGATTTTGAAATTGATGACTCAGACAGTAAACCTGTAAATTTCTGGAAAAATACCCTGTGAAGATATTTTAAATTCTCCCCACCTGTGATACCTGTGTAAAAAATGAAGGCGTTTTTTGTATATATTCTTGTGATGAATAAAAACCTCTCTCAGTTTCCTGAAATTCAACTCCATTTGGTTGAAACAATTCTTTGAGTGTGATGTCTGAAACAGTCCTTTGGAAAGCCTAAAACATAGTCTGTAAAAATCACTTTGTTTCTCCTAACCAATAATACCTGGTTAAAAATTGATAGAGGTTATTGAACATGATATTGTTCTTAAGATAAACCGCATTCAATTTTGGAAAATTCTTTCTAGTTTTCTGGAAACAATTGATTGAAATAACTGACTAAAACAGTCATTTAAAAATCTGGAAATTTGCTCTCTGAAGATGACTTTGATTCTCTCAATCCACAGCACCTGGGTAAAACCTGAGAGAGGTTATTATAGATAGGTGTGTTATGAAGAAGAAAAATTCTTAATTTCTGAAAAATCATCTTGGTTCGGCGGGAACAATTGATTTAAAATCATTGACCAAAACAACCATTTATAGGAAAACATTTGTCGGACGCTTCAAAAAATGCCTGTAAATGCTCTTTATGATAAATATGATATCTAAAAATTATCATCACCAGACTCAAACAAAGTGTAGAACCATTTGAACTCTAAACACTCTTCATTTTCTCTAAATGGAAACATTTAGGATCACTGATCTCGTTCTCAAAGAATGGGATAAAAACACATGTTTTTATTTGCTCATTCTGTCCAATATTGAACATTAACTAAATAGCATTTCCATCCAACAGAAATATTTACAACCATCAATTTTCCTTTCCAATTCAACACGTGCCCTAAGCTGCCCACCATTTAAAATTTCGCAAATTGTAAAACTTCATTTCTCCTTGCTAGTTGACAATGCGAAATGCATTCACGTCGTTCATCCTCTCCCAGCCATATCGTGGCCATTTAAATATCCAGGCTTTTAAATGATTTCGCAAATTGAAAAAGTTCATTATCTTGTGCATCTTCATAATGTGAAATTTATTTGAGCCATGGATTTTCCTCACCTGCCAATCTGACCGTCAAAACCTATCTACCATTTAACATCATTTCGCAAATTGAAAAATTTAATTGCTCTGTGCAACTTCACAATGTGAAATTTCTTTTGGCCGTTGGATGTGAATGAGTTTGATATGAGCCATTGATCTATGTTTAATTTTGCTGCAAAAGTGGCAGGTTGGTGTGTGATCCCAATTTGACTTTATGCCAATAAACAAAGTGACATCATAATTTCTTGAGCACTTGGGCTTCGGCTAAAATACCTCTTGTAAATATCCTATTTACTTTTTCCATAAAATATCCAAATTCTTTTTGGATTTATAAAAATAAATTTCGTATATTTTTATAAAACATAACCTTTAGCCTCCTTTTACAAAATATATTTCATGAATTTTTGTAAACATTATTCGTAATGAATAATTTGTCTCTATAAAATATCTCCGTCTTAACCAAAAGCCTTTAACTTTTTCTCGCGCCACCTCAGAATTTTTATAAATTGTTTTAATGAGGAATGTTTGAAAACCCTTTGATCCTCAAGAGAAACTCGGAATTTTCAGGCAATGAGGCCTACTGCAGAAAAACTAAAACGGTGCTAACACATCCAGTCCCATACAAAGTATCTTGGTTACATAAAGGACATCAAATCCTGGTGAGTGAATAGTGTGAAGTTGATTTTCAGATAGGTCCATATAAGGACGAGATTCTGTGTGATGTTATGCCAATGGATGTTTTTCATATACTGTTAGGAAGACCGTGGCAATTTGACAAGAAGGTAAGTCATGATGGTAGGAGTAACTGTCATAGTTTCGAGCAGAAGGGGATAACCCATGTACTTCACCCTCTATAAGCAGGAAGTACAGCAGGACAGTCAGAACCTAAGGTTTTGATGTTGTCAGGAAAAGAGTATTTGCAGTAGGTTGAGAAAGCAGAGTTGAACTATGTTGTGGTGTGCAAACCAAGAGTGATAACAGTGAAGACTAATGTGACAGATCTACCTGAGGAGATTCCAGAGATGCTGAGTGAGTATAGAGACATTATGGTGGATGATTTACCCAATGAACTACCACCAAGGAGGAATATAAGTCATCATATTGATTTTATTCTAGGAGCCAGTTTACCAAACAAGGCAGCATACAGGTTGACACCTCGGGAGAATGAAGAATTGAGGAAGCAAGTCCAAGGATTGTTGGACAAAGGATTGGTCCAAAAGAGTCTAAGTCCATGTGTGGTACCAGCAGTACTGACACCCAAGAAGGATGGGGATTGGAGGATGTGTACTTACTCTAGAGTTATTAACAAGATCACCATTAGATATAGGTTTCCATTACCAAGGATGGATGGCATGATATATTTCCTAAGTGGGACAACATGCTTTTCAAAATTGGATTTGAAGAGTGGATATCATCATATAAGGATCAGAGTGGGAGATGAGTGGAAGATGAGTGGAAGATAGCCTTCGAGACAAATGATGGGTTGTATGAGTGGTTGGTCATGCCATTTGGATTGTCCAACGCACCAAGTACCTTTATGAGATTGATGAATGAAGTCTTGAGAGATTTCATAGGTAAGTTTGTGATAGTTTACCTTGATGACATTTTGGTTTTAAGCCAAATAGAAGAAGAGCATCTAAACCATTTGAGATATGTTTTGGAGAGGCTGCAATAGGAAAAGTTTTTGATAAATGTGAAGAAGTGTACCTTCATGAAGACAGAGCTAGTATATTTGGGTTTTGTTATCTCAAGAGATGGGTTGAAGATGGATCCAGAAAAGGTGCAAGCAATCATTGATTGGCCTTCACCTAGGAACATTTTTTAGGTAAGGAGCTTTCATGGATTGGCAAGCTTCTATAGGAAATTTATAAAGAATTTCAGTGGTATTTCTGCATCTATTGTTGAGACAATTAAGAAGGATAATCAACCATTTCAATGGATAGCATAGGCTGAAAGGAGATTTCAATTCCTGAAGAAGAATATCACTGAGAAACCATTATTGAAGTTACCAGACTTCAGCCACCCTTTCCAAGTGAAGTGTGATGCTAGTGGAGTAGCAATCGGAGTTGTGCTTAGTCAAGAGGACAGGCCTATAGCGTATTTCAGTGAGAATTTGAATGATGCAAAGCAAAAATATGTGTCTTATGACAAGGAGTTTTATGCTATTGTTCAAGCAATGAAGCATTGGAGGCATTACTTGATGCCCAGATAATTTGTGTTATATTCAGATAACCATGCATTACAGTACATAATGCAGCAACCTAAGTTGAACCTGAAACATGTCAAGTGGGTTGAGTTCTTACAGAGCTTTACCTTTGTGTTGAAACACATAAGTGGACAATCAAATAGAGTAGCTAATGCTTTAAGTAGGAGAGTGCTGATTATGCAAGAAAATCATATCCAAGTTTTGGGATTTGAGCATTTGAGGGACTTGTATGAAGCTAACATTGATTTCCACGAGGCTTACAGGGCTTGTAAGAATCCAGTAGAGGTGGACAGAGAGCCATGGATGGAGTATACACTACAATAAGGTTTACTCCTTAAAAACACTAAGCTGTGTATACCAAAGTGTTCTATGAGAGATAACTTGATATAGGAGAAGCATAATGGAGGTATGGCAGGTCACTATGGAAGTTATAAAACCTTCGGACAGTTGGGCCATTTCTATTTTTGGCCAAGGATGAGGTCTGAAGTTGAGAAGTTTGTAAGCAGATGCAGAGTATGCTAGCATGCTAAGGGGAGAAGTCAGAACACAGGATTGTGTACACCATTGCCTATTCCAACTAGACCTTGGGATTATGTGAGTATGGATTTCATTCTGGGTTTACCAAGAACTCAGAGGGGACATGATTATATCTTTGTTGTTGTTGATAGATTCACTAAGATGGCACATTTCATTCCATGTTACAAGAGTAGTGATGCCACACACATTGCTAACATGTTATTTGATGAAGTTGTGAAACTACATGGTTTACCTAGAAGCATTGTATCTGACAAAGATCGAAGTTCACAGGGCATTTTTGGAGAACCTTGTGGAAGAAGTTGGGTACCAGACTAAATTTTAGTTCGGCGTATCACCCACAGTCTGATGGACAGACCGAAGTAGTCAATAGGAGTATGGGAAACATGTCGAGGAATTTGATTGGGGAGATTCCTAAGCAATGTGACAGAGTATTAGCTCAAGATGAGTTTGCATATAATGATTCGCCAAACTGGAGTACATGGATGAGTCCATTTCAAATGCTGTATGGAATGCATCCAAGAGGAGTGTATGAACTTCGTGACTTAGGTCGATTGGAGAAACGAAGTGCTAATGGAGAAGATTTTGCAACAAGAATCAGTGAGTTGCAGGAGCAAGTGAAAGCAAGATTACGGCAGAGTAACACCAGTTACAAGGCCCTAGCAGATTCCAGAAGGAGGGAAAAGAACTATGAAGTGGGAGATTTAGTCTTAGCATATCTGAAGAGAGACAGATTTCCTAAAGGAGAGTATAACATGCTAAAGATGAAGAAGATTGGACCCTGCAGAATACTCAGAAAGTTTTCAGCGAATGCTTATGAGTTAGAGATTCCTATAGGAGTGGGTATTTCACCAATATTCAATGTAGTAGATCTATATCCTTATGTAGCAGGTGACACTGGAACCTTTACAAGAGGTGAAGATCCTACTAAAGAATTACAATGGGTAGCTCAGATGCCTGTGACAAAACCATTGGAATTTGAGGCCATTCTTGACACTAGGATGTCAAAGAGTACAAGGAAGAAGGACTATCTAGAGTAGTTGGTCAAGTGGAAGAAGCGACCAACAGAGGATTCTACTTGGATGAGCACTACACAGTTGGAAGCCGAGGGTTTCACTATAGCTGGTCTTATGAATAGGGGTTCATAATTTTCTACCTTGCGAGTCCGATGTAGGAGCATCGTGGCATGCCAGCAATGTGATGGATTGGTCACATAATGTGGCATATTTTATAACCATTTTTGTGCTGAGTCATAATCTGAATAGAGGCGTAGGGAATCATTGTGGATCACGACTCCCTGCGTGGAGATCAAATCATCGTTAGTTTGTTTCAAATAGGGGCGTTTCATCATGCGTCTTGGTAGTTTTTATTTCAGTTGCAGGACCACTCAGGATAGGGTAGTAGCTTTAGTTTAAATAGATCGTTTAGAAATGTAGGAGGGGTTCTACTCTTCAGCATTTAGAATTTCGAGTTTGTAGAGAGAGGACAGACCTATGTCTGATTCTTGTTTGTAAATATTTTGAAGAATCGGAAGGAGAGAGATCCAGGCTGTGTGCATTTTCCTTTGTTGCTTAATAGAAGGATTAACCATGTGTTTGTAGGGTTGCTAGCCTTTATGCATGTGCTGTGTTGAACTGTGTATCTTACAGAGCCGACTTCGGCATTTTCATGAACATCTATGTGATTCCGTGAAGTGTTGATTTTCCGCATCAATTTCTTGCTTAAATAGTTGAAGTAGAGAGTAAATGAAAGCATAAGAGTGTTAGGTCCAAGTATCGTGAAGATTACAGGCTAGATTGATCAATTTCATGATCAATCGGCGCAACCCGCGGGTTGTCTTAACAAGTTTTTGTAGAGAATGAATGGTGGCAATTGAGGCCGCAGATCAAGATCTGAAGGTTCTAAAGTATCCCGCACCAAGAGTTGCGAGGAAGTTAACAGGTCAGCAGAGATCTGAGAGCCACATCAAAAAAGAAGATCGACGATCGTGGAGAAGGCCACAAGGATCGGACAACTGAGGAAATTGCGGGGAAAGATTGCAGAGAGGAAGTTGTGGGGAGCACATTTTTTGAAATTCGGCATCCCACATCCCGCGTCCCGCATGCGAAAATGCAGTTGCGAGAAAATATCTGCGGAAACGAAATTGCGGAGAGCAATTTGGGCAATCGAGATCCCACATCCCGCATCCCGCCTGCGGAAGGGGATTTGTGGAGTTAAAGTTGCGGGAAGGCAGTTTTCGAGCAGAATTTGGCGATTGGGCTAAATTTGGTATTCTTGCTAAGTGTAGGAGTCACTAGATCCTGGAAGTGTTCGTTAGGGTTGGTTGTGATCGACCCACCTGCACCAATATCTCCACTAGAGACAAAAAAGACACTTTCGCTAATGATTATTTCCTTTAGGGGAGTATGTCTCTCCTTTGGTTCACAACGGCTAAGCAACCAAAAATATATATAAAGGGACTCTTTCTCTCAATGGAGCTCAATAATGGTTGGGTTGTTCATATGGCTGAATGATTTTTTAGGTACGTGGATCACGAGAATATTTTTATGTGTTATTTTATTAGTAGTTATTTGCTTGATGGAAAGGAGTGGAGTTTGTTATTGAAGTGATTCAAAATAACAGGTTTGGTATTTATGAACATATTTTTTAGATTCGCTCCATTTTTTGTATTTATGGATCTCTATGTTCATTGGACATTGTTTAAACTATATTTCATTTTCGTGTCATTTTCATCCAACCTTGAATTTTCTATTAGAAATTTTACTACTTGCTCACTAAATCTCGATTGGTTATAAATGATTTTCAATTCATTTCTTTATATTGTAAGTTATTTTTTTATGTTTCTAAAATTCTTTTAAATGGATTTTATAAAATTCTTTTATATGGATTTTATATGAATTCTTGGGTTAGACATTATTTATTAAAAACCATAGAGTGAAACAATGCAAAATTCTTCACTATATTGAAGAATTTGATTACATTACTTTTGATATACAATGTTAATTTGATATATTATTACATTTTCAAATGAAAAGAATAGTTTATTTTAATATGTGGCCATTAAAAGGTTCAATATATCATAGCCATTCAAAGTAAAATAGGACGCTGCCCTTCAAATAAGATCATATGGGGAAAAGGGGTGAAGACGATAACAAGGATGAAAAAGAACTTAATAACGTGTATGCATACAAATAAGGTATAATATGTTATATTTTTAAGTAAAATTATAAGATTAATACTTTTATTATGAAAAATGAAGTGGGTTGAAAATGGTAAAATATAAAATTTTACTAAAAAATTAAAGAAAAATAAATGCATTCAAAATAATAAAAATATAATCATTTTTATTTTTCATTATGAAAATCAAAATATATTAAAGTAATAAATATATAATATTTCATGTAAATATCACATATATAAATTTATATTTTAGAGTATGTGATAATAAGAAATCAATTGAAGTATTATGTGAAGATTCGTTTATCTAAGAAAAAACAAAATAATATTTAAAACTAAATTAATGTGATATAATAAATAAGGTTTAAAATTTAATTATATTTTGTAAATAAATAAAATTTAATGAAATAAAAATATTAAATATTTTATTATAATAATGTATTGGTTTAATTGTTAAGAATATATGTTTTTTTTCAAGAGATTATAGGTTCACATTCTAAAGATAAGATATATGTTATCCTACAAACAAAGAAGTCTTACAGATTAAATTGCTGTTTCGCTTAAAAACAGCAAAATAGTTAAATAACCACGTGGCAAACGATTTATATATAAAATATAATAATTATATGAATTTTATTATAATTCTATCTTAATAGTATTATTATAAATATTTAAGTCTTTTATAAAGTAAAATCATAAAGTTTAAAGTATTTTATTAATATTTATTTAAAATAATTTTAATTATTAACCAATTTTTTTTAATTTAAATCATTTTCAAAAATATTATAATTAATAAAAATTTATTTTAATTTGAATTTATTACCGTTCTTTTCTTTTTTAAGTTTAAAGGTTACCTCTTCACTTCACAGTAGCAAATTATTTAATTTAATAAATCCAAAGTCTTTGATTACATTACCTCATACCATTATATGAGTCAATTTTATACCAATTAAAATATTTTATTAATGTTTTTAAATTACGTAGTTAATAAAATCCTAAGTCTTTGATTATATTACCTGAGTCAATTTTATACCAATTAAAATATTTTATTAATGTTTTTAAATTACGAAGTTAATAAAATCCAAAGTCTTTGATTATATTACCTGAGTCAATTTTATACCAATTAAAATATTTTATTAATGTTTTTAAATAAGAAGTCAATTTAATTTTTTTAATTTTATTAATGTTTTTAAATTACGAAGTTAATAAAATCCAAAGTCTTTGATTATATTACCTGAGTCAATTTTATACCAATTAAAATATTTTATTAATGTTTTTAAATAAGAAGTCAATTTAATTTTTTTTAATTTTATTAATGTTTTTAAAAATAAGAATTAAAGTATTTTATTAATGTCTATTTAAAGTAAATTTAGTTATTAAATTTTTGTTAACTTTGTTTTCCTTTCTTTTCAAGAGCTTAAAAGTTTTTTAAATCTTTCAAAGTAAGAAGTCAATTTTATAAAGATTAAAATAATTTTATTAATGTTTATTTAAAATAATTTTAGTGATTATATATATAAACGTTATTCAAAAAAGTTACGACTCAATCTTATAAAGATTAAAGTATTTTTTTAATGTTATTTAAAGTAATTAATTTTTAAATTGTTAAATATATATCAATTTTTAAAAAAAATTAAATATATGTTTTCATTTCTTATTTTTAAAAATTTTAAAAGTTATTCAAAAATGCATAACTCAATATTATAAAGATTAAAATAATATTAATATCTATTTAAAGTAATTAAATTTTAAATTGTTAATTATATATCAATTTTGTTTTTAAAAAGGAGTTTTAAATATATGTTTTTTTGTTTTCAAAATTATTCAAAAATTTATGACTATTCTATTTAAAATAATTAAACTTTAAATTGTTAAATATATATCAATTTTGTTTTGAGGAAACGAGTTTTTTTTAGTCATTCAAAAATTGTATAATTAATTAATTTTGTTTTGAGGAAACGAGTTTTATATAAATCTTTAACAATTTTATTCATATTGTCTCTTCACATCATTATAGGAATGTTTTTTAATTTTACCTATTCAAAGGCTTTGATTCATGTTACCTCCTCACACCATTACAAGAGTATTTGATTGTAGAACTAGAGGGTCGATTAGATAGCTAAACAGTGTAAACGAAGAGGAGATCGGTCGTTAACCAAGATTATGGATCAGAACGTACTTTTCGAGGCGTTTTTGCTATGTTTCTGCGACAGAATGTTCATCTGGAGCCACGTTTGAGGGATGGTTTTTGAGGTAGGGTCCCATTTACTGGCGGATTTAATACGTCGTAGTACTGATCATTACTTTTTTTGGTCGCTTTGGTTAATTTGTGTCAGGTTCGTACCCTTTGTGATCCTCTCTATTGATTTCAATTTTTGGATTTACATCTGGTTGGATCTATAGAAGACACGCCCCTAGATCACCTTTAATGACGTTTAGAGTCTTTGAAACATCTGGCACGTACTCCACCTTCCAGACGCGAGGATGTAATTTCACCTCGGGGTAAAGACCTGCTGCCGAATGTTTGTCATTCATTCTCGCGGGATGAGGTTGATGGAGCGGGAGGGTTTGCAGAGACAATGGGCGTTGAACCTTTGAATCAGCATTTCACTTTACCTATGGTTGATGGGTTGGCTGGGTTACAGGGACTTGATAATCTAGTGCCCACTTGTATTGAGTCTGTGACTTCAGTGACGGGTAGTGGATTTGAAGGGTTTTCGAAGGCTGTGGTGGACGTGTCGTTTTCTTTTGAGCAGAATTTAGTTTCGGGGTTGAAGGGAGTCTCTCCATTGCTGTCCCCTGTTCAAGTTCCATTTTCCTCGGTGGCTGTTAAACGTTCAAAACGGGCCAGCAAAGTTGTTAGGAAAGGGAAACCAGCGATTATGGTTGTCGATGAGGACATCAACCTGAATGACATTATTCTGACAAATGCTACTATGTTGGTGGGTAGATTTGCGGGTCAGAAAATTAGCGCCGAAGGTGTTAAAACTTGGGTCACTGGTGTCTGGGCCGAACGCATTTGTTCTTGCTCGAATGTTTTCATTCTGCCACAAGGGTGGATTGCCTTTAAGTTTCACCTAGAAACAGACACGGTTACCATTCTTGCTGGTATCTGGAGGTGGCATAATTTGGGTCTGCTACTGAAGAGGTGGACGCCTCTTTTCGATCCGCGATTGGAAAGGTATGATTTACTTCCCATTTGGGTAAAGTTGCCAAACTTGCCTTTCGAATTTTGGTCTGCTAAGTTCTTCAAATTGATAGGCAATATACTAGGTACATTCTTGGAGGCTGATCTTTCCTTTCTTGATACTGGTGTATGCTGTTTGGGAAAAGTGTTGGTTTTATTAGACCTTAGAAATGGTTTAGCTGAGGACATTTTGATAAAGAAGGGAGGTCTTGAGTTTTCCCAGCCATTAGACTACCTAGGCATACCCTTCCGTTGTAATCATTGTCATGGAAGGCCAAGAACCCAGTAGATGTTTCTGTACCTATTATCTCTGTTTCGGATGAGAGACTGGTGGGTGAACTTTCGGGTGGTGATGTGGCTCCGGTTGTTGCTCAGTCTACGGATGTTTTGAAACCTCTCTTATCTGGCTCTGATAAACCTACTTTAACTTCGAATACCCACCTTACTCCTACTCGATGTATTCGGTGCCATGACTTGGGTCATTTGACTCGTGATTGTACATTTTCTCTTTGTACTGTTGGAAAACCTGATGCTGAACCAAACCTTATTCTGATTTGGCAGACTCTGAATGATAAATTACCTATTATCCCTGCCCCAGAAGAGGTTTTGGTGGGTGATATTTCGGGTGTTGAATTGGTAACGGATGATGTATAGACTCTGGATTCTTTGAAGCCTCTCTGTCTTTTAGGTTTTGATAACCCTAGTTTACTTTCTGACAGTCTTCTTATCTCTGGTCAAGGGTTTCTGGGAGATTCAAGAAGTTTTGGGGATCCTTTGGGGAATCTAGGTTTCGTTTCCCCTATCAAAAGTTCAAAAACTTTTGAAGGTTATTTCTTAAGATCTTGTGCTAAGGCCAAACCGTCCGATAGGGGTTCTGTTGGTGATTCTTAAAGAAATTTTATTCCCTATATTGATCCTGGAGAGGAACTTCAGGTGCTGACTACCGATGTCTTGACTATATCTGGGGCACTTAGAGCCATGCATACCCCTGTGGGTGTTTGCTTATGATCACTATGACCCTTAATTGTAGAGGGTTGACTAGTTTGCCCAAAAAACTAGCGGTCCGTAGGCTGATTGTGGAACATTATTCAATTGATGTTGTTTATTTACAAGAAACTATGGGTGGGAGTGAGCAGTTAGTTTTTGAGATGGAGTCCTTGATTTATGGTTGGAAATTTCTTTCAATGGATGCTAAAGGCAAATATGGGAGATTACTTCTTGGATGGAGGTTGCGTTTTTTCTTTTTATTAATGCTTGAGCTTTTCGATCGAGTATATGCGCTACGCTGCATTTTGTTGAGCTTAGTTTGCGTATTGTCTGCCTTAATCTATATGGTCCTTATGCTGGCAGGGAACTTTTTTGGATTAATTTGTTCAAAATGGAGGGCTTGTTAAGTTCTAATATGATCTTAGGGGGTGATCTAAACTTGTCTGTTGGATTATCTGAGATTTGGGGGGGACAAAGCAAGAGCTGATAATCTATTTGATTTGTTTATCAGGTAGACAGAAGTAGCTTCATTAGTGGATATTGCTCCAACAAGACTCCTTCCTACTTGGAACAATCGGAGAGTTGGGGGTGAGAATATCTGCAAGAGTTGGATAGGATCCTTTTGTCTTCTGACTTTCTGGACTATGATTTGCATCTTAGACAACGGATTGGAAGTGGTGGGGATTCGGATCATAATCCTGTCTTTATGCAAGTCATGACTAAAGATGCTAGACATTGCAACCCTTTTAAATTTAACGCTACTTGGCTGGAAGATGAAGATTTCGTTTCTCTTTTAAATTCTACATGGATTGGTTATTCTGATAACCTTAAGATATCTCCTGCTGCTCATTTTGCCACAAATCTCAAGAAAATTAAAGAGGTTTCTATTTCCTAGTCGGTCGCGAAGAAATTACAGGAGGATAAGGATCTTGTGGACATCAAATTTCTTTTGGCCGATCTTCATAAGTTGGGTCATGGTTTTGCTACGGAGGCTAATAAAACTTCCCTGGTTGACCTGGAATATTGTAAAAGGAAAATTTTACTTGACCGTGAAAAGGAGGCCAGACTGAAGAGTCGGGCTTTGTGGCTTCTTTGTGGAGATGAAAATACTCCCTTTTTCCATAAGTATGCTAATAACAGGAAATTTATTAATTCCATTTGGAAAATAGCTGATGATGATGGAATTATTGTGGAAGGTTTTGAGGATATTGCAGAGGTTGGGGTCAAACATTTTGAGACTTTATTCCAGGAGGAGAGAAATCTCCATCTTCCTGAAGTTGTCAACAGTGCTGGGTACTTTCCCACAGACATATCAGTGGAAGAGAATGAGGAACTTATTAATCCTATAACTCTGCAGGAAATCAAGTCCATTCTTACATTGAGTACGAACGATAAGAGTCCTGGCACGGATGGACTACCTGTAGAGTTTTATTGGGCACTTTTTGATGTTTTGGGTCGGGATTTACTTCGTGTGATTGAGGATTCCAGAAAATTAGGAAAAATTCCTACTGTCTTTAATTCTACCTTCCTTGTATTGATTCCCAAGGTCGATCTTCCCTCCTGTTTTGAGGACTTCAGGCCTATTTCTTTAGGTAATTTCTGCTATAAAATCATTGGGAAAATTATTTCCACACATATTAGAAAAGTGTTGGGTCGTTATATTTCCTATGAACAGTTCGGATTTCTACCTGGCATACAGATACATGGTGCGGTGAGAGTCATACACGAGGGTTTACATACCATTCATGGTAAATAGTTAAAATATGTGGCTCTTAAAATTGACTTGTCAAAAGCCTATGATAGAGTTAGTTGGACTTATTTGAGGGTTATTTTGTCTAAAATGGGTTTCTCTGGATTATTCATCTCCTAGGTTATGAGCAGTTTAACCTGTGTTTCTTTTGTTGTCCTTATTAATGGAGTTTCCTCAACTTTTTTTAAAGCAGGAAGGGGGTTAAGACAGGGTTGTCCTTTGGCACCTTTACTTTTTCTGATTATAGCTGAAGGATTGAGTAAAGTTCTTTACTGTGCAAAAGATGAGGGGATTTATCGTGGTATATATTTTGGAAATAATATATCTTTAACTCATGTACTCTTTGTGGATGATGTCATCATGGTCTCTGATGGTTTAGAACAATCTTTATCTTCTTTGTATGAGATTTTATTGATTTACTGTAAAGCCTATGGTATGCAGATTAATGAAAAGAAAACTGCACTTTATCATTCTGGTCTGGTTGATTCTGAGATCATCTCATTACAGAACATTTTCTACTTTCTGTGTTGGCTATTAAGAAAGGTTTGAAGTATCTTGGTTTCTTTCTTAAACCATGCAATTATATGTTAAAGGATTGGGACTAGCTTATTGCAAAAGTGGAGAAAAGGATCCTAAATTGGAGCTTTCGATGGTTAACCAAGGGAGGTAATCTCACTTTGGTCAAATTAGTCCTTGAATCCATTCCTATCTATTGGATGCATTTCTGGATCCCTGTGGGGGTCATTGAGAAAATCAGGAAGTTATGTTTCAGATTTATGTGGACAGGACATAAGGATTCACTTGGTCTTCATTGGACCTCCTAGAAATCCTTGTCATGTCCTAAATTTTTGGGTGGATGGGGTCTTAAAATTCCATCAGTTTTTTCCAAAGCCCTTGCAGCCAAGAGTGTTTGGAATATTGTAGCAGACTCGGGTCTATGGGTTCATATTGTTGTCCAGAAATATATTTATCCACTTTCCATTTTGGATTGGATATGGGAGCTTGTCAAGAAGAAAAAGAAGATTTCAATTTGCTGGAAAGCGGTTTTATGGGCCTTTGATCTCATTGGTAATAATCTTGTCTGGAAGGTTGGTAATGGTGTCGATCTGAGGATTGGTATTGATCCTTGGGTAGGTTGTAAATGGCAACATCTTTTACCTCCTTACTTGCTAGAAAAATTGCATTCTGATGGTATTTTCTTTTTAAAAGATATTGGATGTCCCAGTACGACTCTCCTGTGTGAACAAGGCTGGTTTTCTACAAACACTCTTGGACTTGATACACAAGATAGTTTGTGCTGGAATGATTTTCTTGCTATCCTTAAGTCTAGCCATGTTAGACTTACTAATTGTGATGATAAACTTGTTTGGAATCTATCTAAAACTAGTAATTATTCTTCTAAAGAAGGCTATGTGCATCTGATACAGGATAGGTTTGGTGGGGATCTTTCCTGGTGGTGGAAAGTTTTGTGGAAACTTAAGTGTCCTTTAAAAACAAAACTCTTCTGTTGGTTTCTCTTTTTTGATAAAGCTCTCACCCGGGATGTCTTAGTTAGAAGAGGTTTTGAAGGACCTGGCAGATGCCATCTGTGAAAACTGGAGGATGAATCAAACTTTCATCTTGGGATGGATTTCCCTTTTACTAAGAGCGTTTGGCTTGATATTGAAGATAAGTTAAACATCAGGAATCTTTGGTTTGGGGTATATGTGACTAATTGTTTAAAGAATTGGTGCCTTAATATGCAAGTTCAAGATATTAGATCGTTGCCTATCATTGTTCTGTGGTTTATTTGGAAGGCACGTAACCAAAGTTGTTTTGATAACAAATCTTTGAAGCCTTCACAAATATGTTCTTTCAATTTGGGTATGCTAAGATATTTCCCACAAGGGTACTCCGCTCTGAAAATCAAACCTGTTTTTGCAGAATCTATTGATAAATCTTACCCTTGGGATTTTTTTGATGGATCAACAGCAGAGGATGCATCCATATGCGGGGCTGGAGGTATACTTTATTTTTCTGATAAACTTTATTTCTCCTTTAAAGTGGTTTAGGTGCTGGAACTAACAACATTGCTGAACTCTTTGCTTTAAAGCTACTTCTCACTTTGGCCAGGATGAAGGATTATGCTAAAATACATATTTTTGGTGACTCTTAGTTAGCTATTAACTGGGCCAAGGGTAAATTCAGAATGCACAATTTAGAATTATCTTTAATTCTGCAGGAAGTCCACAAACTTTCTAATTGTTTTGAGTTGGTGCAGCTTCAGCATATATATCGTGAAAGGAATGGTTTAGCTGATTCTTTAGCTAAGGACGGAGTGAGGATCAGCGAGGCTTACTGGCACATTAAAGAAGTTAGAGATGATACCTCTTTTGAAACTTATCAGATTCTCTGATCTATGCTTTGATATTTTCAGGTTTGATGGATATATATTTGATGATAATGCAGCTTTTGTATGCTGATTAGATGTTTTGTTTATGTTGTTTTGAGTATGATATTTTTTGAGATACAAACTTTATCTCATAGAAGTTTCTATGGAACCTTATAGAACATATCAGGGTGATAATTTTGCCATTATATGTATTTTTTTGATCTTGATGGTGCATTAAGCATATCTTTCAAAATTGGATATTATGATCATATGATCTGATGTAAATATTTTGTTCAGTACTCTGTAATACTTTTGAGGATAATGGATATTATTATCCATATGAGGAATGTAAAGAAATTTACAATTTTTTTCTTTGAAAGAAAAAAAGAGTATTTGATTGTGATAGATTGCATAGAAAGAAAAGACACAAGAACAAATCCACATCACCACTTATTGGGTTCAAAGTAATGATAGAAAACATATTTATTAAAATAATGTTGTGGAGAGGTGATTAATTAGGTTCGTCTCCTCATTTAAGACCATGTAATTAATTAAATAACAAATATGAGTCTAGGTTCACCCTTACATATTCCATTGATATTGTCAAAAGAGCTAATTATCTAATCATTTAGAAACAACATCAGTAGATGAATTCAAAATTGAACTAAAGGTGCATAGATAGGCATGCCTATGAATATGTGTAGAACTTAACCTAGCGAACGGTTTTCCTAAGACTGTAAACTAAACTTGGGTAAATGGCATCACTTATAATGACTTATGAACTATTGTTGATATTCTATTAGAATAGTTCGTCGCAAGAAATCATATGAGTGTCTACAAAATCTTAGTTATGTTGTGTTTTACTTAAGATTAAGATGCAATATTACTAGCTTAGTGCATCATATATTGAGATAAGTTGAGACTAAAATAAAATAAGCTAAAAAATACCACACCATTCTCACATTGAACACAAGATATGCCCTAGGAAATTCAATATGGAAAAACCCATCTAGAAGACAAGGACTATGGCTTGCTCTCTTCTTCTCATATATGAAATGCAAATATAAAGAAAGGTGAATTCATTATGAGTTGACATTGACACTATCGCTAGCATGGTTTCTATAGGGTCTTATTCTTCCTATATTACGCTCCAATATCCCACTCCCTTTCTTTGCTCAACTATGTAACAATAATTAATACAATAAAAATGGAACCCCTTCCTTTCATAGCGCTGCAGCATTTAACATGTCCTCATAGTCATCTAGGGTTAGGGTTAGGTATTTTACATGCCTCAACACTTAGTGAGGGTTAGGGCTTTGGAGCCTCTAGAATATTCTCTAAAGTCCATGGTTAACTAGCTCCATGTTTATTAGTAATGGGCTCTAATGTGGCATCCACTTGGTACTATGGTGGTCAGTGGAATAAGATAACTTATAGGAGGCATAACTTCCTAATACAAACTTTGATTGAGATGATCTTTGTTTCGTTGGAAATATATTAATGTAAAGAGGCTAGAGACTAGATTTGTAAATTTCTTACCTCAAAGAATGTCAATTAATGGCTCAAATGGGCACCAAAAGTTTCAAGACCCCAAGTCACCAAAACAAGACCTGCATCTAGAATGGGCCCTAGAATCCTTTAGCTCTAATTTTTCCACCTATAATGTATCAAAATAGATAATACACTATATAGAGATCCCATTTGGATCATTAAATATTTGGATTACTAGTAGATCTTGTTTAAAAGTGTCGTGAATACAACAACTTTTTTGCAACACATTGCATGAAGGGTAGTGGTATTTATTGAACCAATGAAAAAGGGACCCCACTATCCCATGTAGATAATAAACAATAATAAGAAAATGCAACCAATGCTTCAACATAACCAAACAAAAATCCCATGCTCTTACGACAATGAATCGGATTGAAGTTCTTGAAAGTCAATACGCTAAAGAGGGATGAGATATCCTAGATACAAATCAAGATAAAGAAATAAACAAAGATAAGAAGAACAATAAGGTTGCACAAGGCACTCTGATGAGAGAAGATGAGAAAGGAAAGAAAGAGGGAGAGGATACCCCTTAACTCAACAAATAACAAGAAAAGTGGAATAAGATAAGGGTGAAGCCATAAAAGGGAAATCAAAACCTCATATGTAGTAACCGCAAGAAATCAATTTCTTCCTTCACTTATCTCTCCTCCTATGAAGTAAATCCAAAAAAAACTCAAATAAAAATAAGCAGAGTGAAATAAAAAGATGATATACTAATATCTAATCTATTCTCCACTATAATAACTACAATATAGACATTCTCAATAAAATTTAAACATTTTTTTAATAGATTTTATTATGCGATCAAATTATAAAATACTTCACAAATACCTAAAACAACTATATAAAACATGCTCAAACTAACCTTGTCTGCATTTGACATAGGGATGAGGGAATAACTATTTGGAGCCAAGATACATCTTCCTTTTAACAAGTTCAATTTTTGGAGGTAGATCAAACTAAAACACAAAGCTCCAACATTAGGCATAGTTAAGAGTAAGAGAATAATAAAAATAGGAGCAAAGATGGGGCTCAAACACATCTAAAGAATGCAACAGATACATATTTTATTCATGCTAGTGAACAACCTCACCATATTGTGAAATCAAAGTGTTGATACTTGTGCGTCTTTCTCACGATTTTTTGTTTTAATTCCAATGACGATTCAACTTGAGAATCTTTGCATGTGGTTGTGTTATGCAAAGAAACATACATGTGCATGTGTTATGCAAACAAACATTCATGGAGAACATACATGGACATTGATTTTACTATAGTGCATACAAATTTCTTATCGATAAATGCATAGATGAAAGGTTGTGATATAAACCTTTAAACAATTATTTGTTTCTCCCATTTGATTAATGATGCATCTCGATTGTTGGTTGAATTTCCTATGGGCAATTAGCACATTGCCTGTTAAATCTAACAAAATAGTCTGTGTTAGAGGATGTTATTTGTTGAAAATTATTATGTGATTTTGTTCTGAGTATGATAGCCCATAGGTGGGAAAATTGGCAGGAGGTGCAACAAAGGGGACGAAGTCCATGAGGTGGTGCAACAAACTCTATGGGATAAAAGTGGTGAGGTGGTGGCAATTGACAAAGTTCAAGGAAGTTGCTTGTAGGGAGATGGTAGATTACAAATATTTTAGGACTAGTGTAACACACCAAATATTTATTAATTGTTAAAGACTTTAAGTTATTATTTTTGAGATTTTGACCTAGTGAAGTCAAAATAAATGTAAAAGAATTATTAATTATTTAATAATTAAAAACTGAGAGAATCAAAAGTGAAGTAGTTGTTGAAGAGTGTTTGCTGACCCACTAGGAGAAATGATAAGTGTCAAAAGAAGATCCCAAGTGGAAAAAACTGTTGAATGAAAGCTCAAGTGATGTAGGAGGCATCCTCCCTCAAAATTAGGTCGAGACTCATTGTGGAGCAATAATGAGCAGGTGCCTAATAAATGACCAAAGTCCTAAGAAAAATACTATAAGTATTGAATTGAACCCATCGAATAAGAAGGAGGCTTGTGATGGAGGGGAAGTGAACTAGCTTATGTAGAGAGAGCATTGATAAGTCTTTGTCCTTGTGGTTCAGCAAACAGGCTCGGAGGTTTCAGAGAAAGTAACTTGGCTACTCTAGAAGATTGGTTGGGAGGAACGACAATATTCAGTTTTGATTCCTCATAGGTAGTGACAGGTTCCATCTTATTAATTTTGTATTGTTTTATTTTCTAGTTATATTTTTGAAAATTATTATTATCATGCTAGTTTTCTTAATACAGTTTATATGCATAAATTATAGATCAAGTACATTTTCAATCGACTAATTTTCTTATAGACCAAGTTATGCACAAAGCTAATAGAAAGATTATATATGTGTGTGTATTATACAGAATTCAATATCATGCTAGAAAAACCATCTACAAATCTGAACTTAAATAGTGTAATAAAACATATAACTATTAACAATGTACAAAAGTAGCAACAAAGTCGTTAGGATTCATAAAATACAAATATTATAAGTATAATTGTGAAAAATGATCATACCATTAGGGAAAACACTTAAAACCCTCGCTATAATAACAAACTGGAAACAATTCATAACTTATAAACTGAACCGATAAGTTAAACAACTTCCACTTATAGACTGAACCGATAAGTTAAATACATCAAGAAGTCGTGGAAATGATTGCTTGTGAATCCATCAAAGCACGCAATAACCTTTCAAGAAAAATCTTTTGCGTAAATTGAATATATGGAAGATAAAACCATAAACCGTCAAAATAAAAGTAATTGCGTGCAGTTTAAAATCATAATCTATGCCAAGAGGAGGGGCATAGGTTTGAAATTGAGTCGTTAAATAGAAGTGCAATCAGTGTCGAGGTTATCCTCTAGCCATTTTGGAAATGCAAACAAAGACGAACTGTGTTTGAAAACAAAAAAATGAATGCCATTACCTTTCCTCCTCCTCGTCTTCACCTACAACATACAAGAAATGGATGAAAAGGCTATACGTAGTACAAATTGAAGTGTAAAATTTGTGCAAATGAAGAACCCTTACCTTTTTAATTGTTTGAGGGTATCAGGGTGTTCTTCATCCTCAACGTTCACACCATCGCTTTACACCTGTGTAGAAAAACATGCCCATTAGCTAAAACCATAATAAATTTGGGTTTAAGTTACTATAATGATTAATGGAGATACCTTGAGGAAATGATGACTTCCTCCTCATGGAATGAAGCACCATCAACTATCAACCCTTCCACATAGAGAAACAAAGAAGTCCTTAAGAAAAACGTTGAATCTAACTATATAGAGCTCGTCTCGGTTTAAATACACACACTTATACTCTTCAAAACAAACTATCCGTGAAATGCTCATTGTAGATCTCGAATGAGTAGCATGAGCTTCAAAACCAGAGAATTAAACTAGTTTTTGCACCAGGGAGAGCTAAATAACCACAACAAGGTAACAACCCTCAGTGAGGAGTTTTGCAAAAACACTAACCAACGAAATAACCATCACAACGACCAAAAAACTGGTTTTATGACAACGTAAATGACATACACTTTCCAATTTCTAATCAAACCCCATAAAATCACATCCAAGGGCGTGAAGCCAATATAGGTTACAAATGGAGGGTTGAGATCTTGTTGCCAAATATGAGGCCTGTGAATGCAGTTAAAGCACTGCAAAAAGACATTAAATCACCTTGGTTGCATTGTCAACTTGCAAGCCACATGTTTGAAAGTGCAGCATTAACCTTCCATTTAGCCAAGGTGCAAGATCTCACACATTATTGCTAACCTTTAAACCTTGCTGTAAAACATTCAAACCTTATACACATCATCATATAAACACTATTGCATAAACTTAAGTCTTCATTGCATGAATTTAAACCTAATTCAAAACCATAGCAATACCATCACATGGATGGATACCAATTGTAAACCTTTAACAAAAGTTAAACCCAAAGGGTCGCATAGGTAGGTTTTATACCTTGTGCAAGGCTTAACGTTAAACATGGTATTAAACCCTAACATAAATCTTATGCATGTTACTATGATATTAGAATTAATATTTAAAATGACCCAAGACTTAGGACTAAGGATAATCCTTAGGGGCCTAATCCTACTTTTTGTAAAAAGAACTCAGACCTTGACATCAATTACCTTTCTAAGAAACTGCAGGCCTTGTTCAAGTTTGTTTTTATCGTAGATGATCAATGATCCCAAGCTGACAACACGTTTTCTTCCTACAAACAACAAGGTAAAATTAGAAATTGAACACTTAATCAAGTGACTAAGTCTTTAAATAAATTATGTAAGTCTTATATATATATATATATATATATATATATATATATATATAATGGTATCATAGCGTAGTTACAAACACTTANATAAATCAGAGACTAACTTATGTTACGGTTTGATTCTCTTTCTAAACAGGAAGAGAACAATAACCTTGATTTTGCAGGAAAAAATACATTAGTGGAAATGTTTGTTGAAGGAGAATCCCATCATAAAGAACCAGAAAACATAGAAGAAGGAAATATTAGAGATGATGATATATGGGTGAATTTGTAATATCCCGATTTTGACCCATTTGCATTAAAATTGTATATGATGTAAGTACCATTATTAAATCATGGTGTGCAGCTCAAGCCCAAGGCCCCACCATCAATTTAGCGTTTTATGTATCGGCAATTAAAATCAATGCCTATGGTTATTGTGCTAGCCAAGAACAATATATTTGGGACACCATTTAAATATGCAAATCAATAAATGTACCCACAACTAGCTATGTCAATGCAACATTAAAGAGATGGGGGCATGATTTCACAAGGAATAGGGAGAGAAAATATTCAAATGTAAAGCCAATAGGGTAAATCCAAATGTCAATGGGAGACCCCATAAAGCTGTCAACTACCTTTTTTGTCTTATTCACTGAGTCATTTATTTCTTCAAGAAATTGGTTCAAGTAGTTAATGCCTTGGGATTGGAAGAGTATGGCAGTTAAAATTTATATTGGGGAAGCCATCAGTTTTTGGAAATAGTATTTTCACTTATTGGGAAAGTTATCACCCAAAAATGGATTCCCATTCCATCATTCACCCATGCGTTTATCTTGCTCATGCACCTGGAGATAGATGGGCATTCTCATCTCATTTTTCTGTAATTTTCTCATTTTTACATACCCATAAATCCATTTTTGTGTTGCTCATTGGTTGGGAAGCAGAGATTCATGATTTGGGTGTTTAGGGAGGTCGTTTTTTCTCCTGTAATGCCCAAGAATTTTTTTTGAAATAGTATTGCTAGGGCCCAAGGACGATTTCCCCATTTACCATTGTCATTTTTAGTTCCCATGACGTTTTTCTCAGACCCGACACTTGTGTTTGTTGTTGTGTGCATCCTTGCTTTAGTATGAAGGACTTAGGAGTGGAAGAGGCCTAGAATTGGCTTCATAAACCTATTGAAGAGAGGAACCTAATAGACAGATCAAGAGGGGCTGGAAAACCTTCTATGCACACCCTAAAGAGCACTGGAAGGGAAGGTATGGCCTGAGGGACTATGTAGCAGTGAAGGGAATACTTCCTTGTGTTGGGTGTGTAGGTATTGTGGATGGAAAGATATATAGATATGGTGCAGGTGTCCATAGCTCTATGTTTGAGCTCACTAGCTTAGAAATTCTACCTTTCCACTGCCTTAGCAGCCTGATAAACCCAACTGTAAATTGGCTTGGTTGAGTTTTGATATGTTTTGGCTATGTGTGAGCCTATTGTTCCCTAGTTCCTTGTGGAAATCATGCCTAGATAGGGGGTGGCAGTGGTGTTGAGAGATTGATGAGCACACTGGCATATGGTTCTCTGGAACGTTGCAGCGACATAGCTAGTTGTGGGACAACTTATTTTTGAGATAAGTATTTTCTGTGTATTTAATTTCTACAACTGTATTTGTTTAAGAACTATTATGAACATATAAATGTGTTGAATGAGGTTTTCTTCCACTGTATATTCATGCATTATGCATATGTACATGTATGTTTTATTTCAATGCACTATGTTTATGTTCATGGGGCTGGATCCCTGGTTTGATAGATAGAAACATTTGAGTTGAGTCCTCTCCTCGACGAGTAGAGGGGAGGGGACGTGACAGTGTGGTATCAGAGCGTTGGTTACATAATTGGGAATAAATGGGCCAAGATGAACAATTGATAGAGGTAAGACCACCCTCTGCGGTCAGCAGAAAAGAAGAAAGACAAAAAAAAAAAAACGATTTTTTCTAAGTGTCTTTGAAGTTTTCATGTCGGCAAGATTTGTCGAGTTTGTCGTTGTGTGTCGGAAACATTTAGCGAGTTTGCTGACACATCGGAAGAAAATGGTGGGTTTTCTGACAAAGGAAGAAAAAAAAATTTAAAAAAAATCTCTGTGTTGGAAATTTGCCATGTTGGCTGAGTTAGTCGAGTTTCACCAATACATGTCGGCTAAACTAGCTGAATTGCATCGATAACACTTCGTCTAAGTTGGTTGAGTTGCACTGATACATGTCAGTGTGAAAGGTCAAGTATCGCCGATGAGTGTCGGGCGAAATAGACAAGTTTCTTCCGATGCATGTCGAAAAACTTGGGCAATTTTTTCGACACATTGGAAGAAACGGGTAAGTTTGCTGATAAAGAAGGAAGAGAAAACAATTTTTTTTCGAATTTTTTTCTAAGTATGGACATGTCGGAAAAACTTGGGGAGTTTTGTCAATGTATGTCGGAAGAACTGGGAAAGTCTCATCGACACCTATAAGCCAAACTCAGTGAGTTTCGCCGACACATCTCAACAATATTTGTCGAGATCACCACGAAAGAAATAATTTTTTTCTAAGTGTTTGAAAATTTCTATGTTAGCAAAACTTGGAAAGTTTCGCTGATATGTTGAAAGGAATCGATAAGTTTTTTCGACACCTGTCGGAGGAAAAGCCTGAGTTGAGTCGATGATAGAGAAGGAAATAATGATAAATTTTCAAAAAAAATCTAAGTATTTGAAATTTCCATGTCGGAAGAAATGGCTGAGTTTTTTCAATACGTGTCGGGAAAACTCAGCGAGTTTTGCCGACACATTGGAAGAGAAAGTGGAGTTTTTCTTATACGTGTCGGGAAAATTCAACGATTGTTTCTGACACTTCAGCAGAGAAAGTTGATTTTTTCTGATATGCCGGATAAACTCGGTGAGTTTTGACGACACGTCGGAAGGAACCGACGATTTTTTTCGAAGCCACAAGGGGGAAATCCCCCTTGACCCCCGTTGTCCCCCTGAGATAGTCATTGATTGTGAGAAAATTCTATGTTTTGACAAGTTGTCAATAATGGATTTTCCCAAATGAAGGTAAGAAATTTATGACTTTCTGAGAATATCACGCAGCTAACAATTGTGTTTATGAACACATTTTGTAGAATCATAGTCACATCAAACGAAACATTCCAGATAGTGCAGTTTGGAAAGTTTGGCCTTGGTTGGGCCAAGATGATCATGATGGATGATGCACAGGATCCCTATGGTAGGTGCCATGGGAGAGAACGTATAGGTTGGGAATGTTGAAACAGAATCCAAAGGGAGAAGATATCAAGAGACTTCCCCATATATTTCAGCCACCATGAGAAGCCTAAGGGTCGAATTGAAAATTTGCAGAGAAGATAATGAAAGGATGCTTAAAGCTCAGGAAGACCAAAATTAGTTGAATGCAGCCATGCTATGGAGTTTGACAGACATCCAAAGGCAGATAAACTCTGGGCATCGGAAAACCAATCCAGAAGGGAGTGGGAATAGTTCAAGAAGAAATTTCGGCAAGAGGAACAATAGCTCAAGAAGAGTTCCTAGAGATAGAACCCATACTCCATAAATATCTTCTAGTGGATCCTATAACTCTAAAGAATCCATTGGGGGTTCAAGCTCTTCATATCACAGGAGAAAGAGGATGAGGCATTACAAGAAAAAATCATATGGGGAATTTAAGAAGGCAAAGCCTCCTACATTTGATGGTGAGGTAAAATCTGGTCAAGAAGTTGAAGCTTGGCTTCTTGGGATGAGGAAGTATTTCCAAGTCCAAGAATACTTTGGAAATATGAAGGAAAGGATATCCATCTCCAACTTAAATGGAAGAGCATCTATATGGTGGGAGCACCTCAGGAAAGTGAAGAATATCAATGAAAGAAAGGTTGTGTGGAAACAGTTCAAGAAATATTTCAAGCATAAGTACCTCTCTGATAGGTACTATGATGATAAGATTAAAGATTTCTATGATCTGAAATTGGGACAATTGACCATGGAAGAATATGCAAACAAATTCTTGGGACTGCTGAGGTATGCTAGGTATATTCGAGATGATAAGGTGAAAATTCAGCGTTTTCTAAGTGGGATACCTCATTCATATAAAGATAGGATTGAGCTTTATGAACCTAGAACACTAGAAGAGTTAATAAGGAAGGTCAAGTATTGCTACAATCAAAACAAAATAAAACCTGGTTTCCATAAGACATGGAAGGACAAGAAAAATGAGAGGTTTGACCAAAGGAAGAAAGGTTTCAAACCCTCTCACCTCTGAAATCAGCAAAGGAAGCCATCACAAGTTGTGACTAAGCCAGCCAGAATGATGGGTGACAAGCTAAGAGATCCAAAGGATCCTAGAGAACCACTTCAATGTTGGGGATGTGGAGGATACCACATGCTTAGGAATTGTCTGCATCAGAATGGGAATGTAATTCAAGTTCACAACATCCAAGGAGCTGAAATAGTGGGTCAAGTGGTGAGGACCATCCCTAGGATCTATGCAACACTAGAGGACTTCCGGGAAGATCATCAATCAATTGTGGTTGAAGTTGAAGGTAAGATTGATAAGAAATATGTTTCTATTTTGATTGACTTTGGATCTACTCACAATTATATCTCTCCTAAAATTGTTAATATTTGTACTTTTAAGAAGTTAAAGCATAGAAAATCATGGTTAGTTCAACTAGCCACTAGAAGCAAGAGAAAAGTTAGTGAAATTGTAGAGAGACATCCATTATATATGTATGGGATATTCACTTATGCAAACCTGAATATTTTGTAGCTTGGTTCCTATGATATTCTCATTGCAATGGACTGGTTAGAAGCACACAAGGTTAAGCTTGGCTGCTACAACAAGACATTTGAATGCATAGAAGAAGGAAACCCAAGGGTTGTAAGAGGAATTCCAAAGGTGATTTATGTTAGGCATATTTCAGCAATGCAATTGAATAAATTATGTAGGAAAGGTTGTCGATTGTATGCAGCCCATTTTTTGGAGGCAAAAAAAAAAATGGATCTCCTAGGTTGGAGGACTATCCTGTATTGCAAGAATTCAGGGATGTGTTTCCTGAGGAGATTCCAGGACTTCCTCCAAAGAGAGACATTGATTTTACAATTGACCTTGTGTCGGGAACCGCACCAGTGTCCAAGACACCCTATAGGATGAGCACACTAGAATTTTTAGAGATGAAAATGTAGTTACAACAGTTGTTAGAAAAGAAATATATCAGGTCAAGTGTATCCCTGTGGGGAGCACCATTTCTATTTGTGAAAAAGAAAGATGGTACAATCAGGTTATGTATTAACTACAGGAAGTTGAACAAAGTTACGGTGACGAATAAATACCCATTACCTCGAATTGATGGCCATTTTGATCAAATGAGAGGAACAAAGGTATTCTCAAAAATTGACTTGAGGTCTGGTTACCATCAGGTAAGAATCAAAGAGGAATATATTTATAAGACAACCTTTAGAACAAGGTATGGGCACTATGCATTTGTGGTGGTACAATTTGGTCTCACAAATGCACCAGCTACATTCATGAGTCTCATGAATATTGTTTTTAGCAAATACCTAGACAAGTTTGTTCTTGTATTCCTAGATGACATTATTATTTATTCTATGAATGAATAAGAGAACGAAGAACATTTGAGAATAGCATTGCAATTGCTAAGGGAGAATAATTTGTATGCAAAGTTGAGCAGTGACTTTTATAAAGATAAAATTCATTATTTGGGTCACATTGTCTCATACGAAGGAATATCTGTGGACCCTGAGAAGATTGAGGCCATTATGAATTGGGCAACTCCAAGAAATGTGATAGATGTGAGATACTTTATGGGACTTTTTGGGTACTATAGGAGGTTCATTGAAGGATTCTCCAAGGTCACACATTCAATCACTTCTTTGCAAAAGAAGGGGATAAAGTTCGAATGGACACCAAGATGTGAAGAAAGCTTCCAAAGGTTGAAGAATGTTCTTACAAGCGCACCAATTTTGAAGATTGCAGACCCAAAAAAAGACTTTGTGGTGTGTACTAATGTATGCAATCAAGGACTTGGAGGATTTCTTATGCAAGACACCCACGTGGTATGATATGAGTCAAGAAAATTGAAGGAGCATGAAAAGAACTATGCCACTCATGATTTAGAACTTCCAACCATAGTACATGATTTAAAGGTGTGGAGATATTACTTAATGGGAAGAAAATTTGAGTTAAGGACAGACCATTGTGGTATGAAATACTTGTTTGATCAGCCAACTTTAAATTCTAGGCAAGCTAGATGGTTGGAATTTTTGTGTGAATTTGATTTTGAAATCAAACACATAAAGGGAAAAGAAAACAAGGTGGTTGATGCACTCAGCAGGAAAGTACATGAAATGCATGTGGTATCTCTTAGTACTTGCCAACCAGATTTGAGACAACAAATTATTAACCATATTATTGAGGATGAAGTGTACATGCAGATAAAGGACAAGTTGCAGCAGCAAAACATTGAAAGGAAGTACAAAGGATATCAATCGAAAGAAGATTAAATCCTTACTTATAAGAATAGAGTTTATATTCCAAATGTGGAATATTTGAGGAGGGTTACCATGGATAAAATCCATCAAGCTCCATATTCTGGTCACCCAGGATATCAGAACACAATTTCTACGGCCAGAAAGCAGTATTTTTGGCTAGGAATCAAAAAGGACATTGTCGAGTATATTCTAAGTGCCTGAAATGTCAACAGGTGAAGGTTGAACATCAACACCCAACATGTTTATTGCAACATTTTCCTGTCCCGGAATGAAAATGGGAAGTCATTTCCATGGATTTTATTACAGGGTTGCCAATGACTATGAGACAACATGATTTCGTCATGGTTGTGGTGGACAAGTTAACAAAGGAATCAAACTTTATACTAGTCAAGTCCACATATAAATCCAATGCCATTGCAAATATTTTCATGAAGGGAATATTCAAATTGCATAGATTTCCTAAGGCAATAATTTCTGACATGGATACCACGTTTACTTCCAATTTTTGGAAGGGTCTTTTTGCAGATATGCATACAAAGCTGAACTTTAGCACCACCTACCATCCTCAAACCGATGGACAAACAAAGAGAGTAAATTAAGTGCTTGAAGACATGCTTTGCATGTATGTAATGGACAAACCATCCAAGTGGGAGGATTATTTACACTTGGTAGAGTTTTCATATAATAACGAACAGCAAGCATCAATGGGAATGAGTCCAATGAGTCCATATGAGGATTTATATGGAAGAAGTTGTAGGACACCAGTGACTTGGGATAACCCAGTGAATAGAATTGTGCTTGGTCCATAATTACTTAAGGAAATTAAACAAGAGGTCTCAAAGATCAGCCAAAACTTGAAAGCAACCCAAGATAGACAGAAAAGCTGTGTAGATAAGCATAGAGTGCATAGGGAGTTCAGTGTTGGGGATCATGTTTATCTTAGGGTGAGGCCAAGGAAGAGTTCCTTGAAGCTTGGGAGTTGTGCCAAGATATCACCTAGATATTGTGGTCCATTTGAAGTGCTTGAAAGAATAGGGCCAGTTGCATAGAGACTTACATTCCCTACTAGCACTAGAGCTCATAATGTTTTTCATGTCTCTTTGCTTAAGAAATATGTACATGATCCTAACCATGTGATTAATCGGGATGTGATCTAGGTGGAACCCGAAGGAGAGTTTTAAATTGGGCCATTGTACATCCTAGACAAGAAGGTAATCGTGCTCTAGAACCAAGCCATTGGACAGGTGAAGGTGGAATTGAAGCACTATGGTCCTGATGAGGCTACATGGGAGATGGAGGATGCCATGAGAGTGGCACATCCATTTTTGTTTTGAAGAGCACTAAGGACAGTGCTAATGTAAGGGGGAGGGGAATGTAATATCCTGATTTTGACCCCATTTTCATTAAAATTGTATATGATGTAAATACCATCATTAATCATGGTGTGGAGCTCAAGGACAAGGCCCCACCATTGATTTAGTGTTTTATGTATCGGCAATTAAAATCGATACCTATCGTTATTGTGCTAGCCAGGAAGAATATATTTTGGACATAATGTAAATATGCAAATCAATAAAAATACCCACTACTAGCTATGTCAATGCAACATTAAAGAGATGGGGGCGTGATTTCACAAGGAATAGGGAAGAAAAATATTCAAAACATTGAACCAATAGGGTAATCCAAATGTCAATGGGAGAACCCATAAAGGTGTCAACTACCTTTTTTGTCTTATTCACCCAATCATTTATTTCTTCCATAAATTTGTTGACGTAGTTAATGCCTTGGGATTGGAAGAGTATGGCAGACAAAATTTGTATTGGGGAAGCCATCAGTTTTTGGAAATTGTATTTTGACTTATTGGGCAAGTTATCACCTAGAAATTGTTGTCCATTCCATCATTCACCCATTTGTTTCTCTTCCTCACGCAGTTGGCGATAGATGGGGAATTCTCATCCTGTTTTTTTGCAATTTCCTCATTTTTACATACCCAGAAATCCATTTTTGTGTTGCTCAGTGGTTGGGAAGAAGATATTCATGAATTGTTTGTTTAGGGAGGTCATTTTTGCTCCCGTAATTCCCAAGAACATTTTATGAAATTGTATTGCTCACCCAAGGATGATTTTCCCATTTACCACTGTCATTTTTTGTTCCCAAGACGTTTTTCTCAAACCCAACAGTTGTGTTTGTTGTTGTGTGCATCCCTGTTTTAGTACAAAGGAATTAGGAGTGGAAGAGGCCCAAAATTGGCTTGATAAGCATAGTGAAGAGAGGAACCTCATAGAGAGATCAAGAGGGGATGGAAAATATTCTATGAACACCCTAAAGAGCACTGGAAGGGAAGGTATGGCCTGAGGGAATGTGCAGCAGTGAATGGAATATTTCCTTGTGTTGGGTGTGTAGGTATTGTGGATTCCAAGCTAGATAGATCTGGTGCAAGTGTCCATAGCTAGATAGATCTGGTACAGGTGTCAATACATGTGCTTGAGCTCACTAGCTTAGCAATTCTACCTTTCCATTGCCTTAGCAACCTGAAAAACCCAACTATAGATTGGATTGGCTGAGTTTTGATATGTTTTGGCTATGTGTGAGCTTGTTGTTCCCTAGTTCCTTGTGGAAATCATGCCCATTTACAGGGTGGAAGTGGTGCTGAGAGATTGATGAGCACACTAGCCTATGGTTGGGTGGAACGTTGTAGTGACATAGCTAGTTGTGGGACAACTTATTTTCGAGATAAGTATTCTCTGTGTATTTAATTTCTGCAATTGTATTTGTTTAAGAATTATTATGAACATATGAATGTGTTGAATTAGGTTTGATTTTGTTGTATATTCATGTATTATGCATCTATACATGTATGTTTTATTTCAGTCCATTATGTTTATGTTCATGGGGCTAGATCCCCGGTTTGATAGACAGCAGCAGTTGAGTCTCATCCTCTCCTCGGCGAGTAGAGGGGCGAGGACGTGACATAATTTAAACGAAAATGGGAATCATAATCAATTTGAACTCCTACAAATAGAAAAATATTTAAAAGAAGAATTGCAAAGTGTTAAAGAATATAATGGACACATATTAAAAGCACACAAAGAATTAAATAATGTCCTATTAACTAAAATACATAATAATGAAGAAGAGAAGAATAAAGGACATGAGTTAGAAATGGCAAGAAATGCACCTTATAAATGTAATCTAAGAAAATTAAAATTTTCTAATAATGAGACCAATTCTTCAAGTTAAGAATCAGCTAAACAAAGTAAGGGAAAATACAAGGATTCTAGTGAAAGCAGCGATAATAACCACAAAAAAAAAGGAAATATAAGCCATATGAAGAAATTACCGATGAATTTTAAAGTATTAATCCTCCTATGTTCAATGGATAAATTGAAAAATGAGAAGAAGTAGAATCTTTTCTTTCTGGAATGAAAATGTATCTTCATATCTATAACTATTCAGATGAGTTAAAGGCAAAAATGAAAATCTACAACTTAACTAGGAAAATCGATATTTTGTGGAAAGACATAAAAAATGTAAATAAAATTAAAGAACCTTATGTAACCTAGAAAATTTAATTTCCCTTGTGAATAATTTTCCCAATGTGCTCAAATTAACCAAATTCCAACTCTAGGTATATGGATACAACTTATTCCAAACTCCTCCAATTACTTTGAAACTTGGTGAGGAAGGTCATGAGGGGTGATGGAACACATTAACACATATATAAGACATATAATAAACTGATATACCCAACCATGGTATACAATTTTCAAGGGAATAAATTTCGGGACATGACTAGTCAAATTGGGAGGTGGAAATCCCCCCTGGGTCCTGGAACAAATCTCTTCCAAAAACAATACAACCTCCACTAATGGTTTTTATGAGACTTGTATATGTTATAAAACATTAATTAAATTATATTTGTATTATGTGGGTTTTTGGTATATTAGGTATCCAAGATACTCATGGAATTTACTAGTAATTTTAAGGTTCAAATCCCCAATGGTAGATGGCTCCAAATAGCTCCCAATGCTCTCAAATTGTACCAGATTGTGTATGAATTATGTTAATACATAAAAATGGTGTTTATAGGTTTCTTTAAACAATAAAATTACTTCCGAAACTCACTTTGGAAATCTGGTCAATGTATGGAGTTTTACAAGCAACTTGTCGTTCAAATCCCCTATCAGTAGATGATGAAAATGACTTTCCAAATGCACTCAATCCAACTCAGATTTCTGAATGAAGTATGGGAAATATAAAGTACATCAACATGAACTCATATGCATCACCATTCAACTTTTAATGTCTGCTATAACTCTCTTAAATCAGATTCAAAAATACTAGTTTCAACCTTGGGGGAAATGATAGGCAATCTTCTCCAAATGATATGAAACTCAACAAAATGACTCCAAATGCTTATGTACGGAAAATTAAACTCATATAATACATCAATAACAGTCCTTTCATCCATAAACCATCACTAATTTACTTATCCATTCGAATCCATCAACATTACATTGGTTCACAACAAGGTAGTGGGGGAATGGCACTGTTTCTTCATTGTTTGACATTTTTACATGAAATATTTTGGTATTTCGACCTGATACTTTCCTAATATGAATAAAATAGTATCAATGGAATTCAATTCA
>LPNX010379909.1:50184-133236 GCA_001517045.1 Pseudotsuga menziesii
ATCATCAGCATTCAACGACATACATCAATATAGTGGGGAATGGTCATTGTTTGCTCATTAATAATCACTTTTACATACAAATATTTGGTATTTATACGTGATACTTTCTAAATATGAATAAAATATTATATTAAGCTTATTACCATCAGAAATATACCATGATAATCTCTCCCAAAGAGATCAATAGATCCCCGAGTGCGCCTAAGTCCATAGAGCAAGAATATGATGAGAAAACTTGGAATAGATGAAAGAACAAGTTGATATTGAAGTGTCCACGAGCTACCCTGTATCTTACACCTATAACTTATGACTCCATTAAAGCTCCATGAAATACCTGAATGGAGTTCCCATACACCAACTTGGATTGGAATCTTTCACCCTCGAAATTGGCTAAGGCAAGAAATTAGTCATCCACTAGATTTCTCTCTTCACAAATGCAAATTTCTAAAATGATCAAAATATGCCTTCATTATTTGTTCTTGAAATTTATAAAGTTTCCAAGCTCTCTATGGGTCGAATTCCTTCCCATATATTCATTCCAACTCTAGTTGAGAAGAGATTCCAAAGAATTCCACTTGTACAACAATTCCTAGTCTCCCACTTCCACCAAATCACATGTGGAAGCATATTAGCTGCCCTAACTCCATTAAGTTCCCTATTGGAGCTATGTTCAGCCCTGGCATGTCATATATGTAAGATGTCATCCTTCATATCTGATTTTTTTTATAGGTGCCATAGAATCTTCATCATTGTTGTCATAGAGCTAGGGAATCTAGTCCAAGTGTCTCACTAGCTACAAAATGTCTCTTCCTCTTCCATGGGAGTTACTCTTCCACTCCAATTCGAAAATCTAGGTTGTTTGGATCCCACATCCTCCATGTGTCTTCATGATCAATTGCGACTTCGATTTTCCCTTATATTTATTTATTTAGCTCCTTTATTAAATATTTATTCCATTCTAATGTTCAAACATCATTTATTGTCCCCCTTATTCCAAATCCCAAAGCTTCCACTCCCAACCTAGGAAACTAGTAATTTTCCTCCTTGGCAATTATTTGACCCTTAGTATCAATTTGACAAAATCTCATGAATATGGAAAATGTGATTAGGCCATTGTGACCCAATGAAAAATTTGGGACATGACAGAAAATTTTGAAAAGAAAATATTTATTGGAACAATATTATGAGAAAAAAGCTAAAGAATTTTATGGATTAAGATTAGGTCATGCAATGACGACGAAAGAACTAGGCAGTAAGCTTCTAAGTTTATTACATTATGTACCCTATATTATTCATGAACAAACAAAAATTCAACGTTTTATCAGTTGTTTACCTCTTATGTTTAAAGAGCAAATTGAATATCATAATCTAAAAACTCTGGAAGAGGCCATTAGAAAAGCAAATTTCTGCTATGACCAAAATAAAAACAAAAGAGAAAGTATACCTAATTGGAAAAATTAAAGGCATGAAAATTTCGAACAAAAAAAGAAAGGCACAAAATTTTATAAAAACTATGGATTATCGAGGTTATCAAGGAATTAATTTTAAAAATAATAAACAACAGAATCCAACTGCAATAAAAGAAAGAGAATTACATGTGTTGCTTATAATAAAAATATTGCACAAAGGGAACCATTAAAATGCTGGGAATGCGGTGAACAGCATTATTTTAAAGATTGTACTTTAAGAAGGAAAAATCTTAATAGTGTGCATACAATTTAAGAAGATACTATTGTGGGAGATATAGCAAGGAGCATGCCCAAAATTGGCGCGACTTTGGAGAACAAGCAAGCATATGATCAAACATATATGGTCAAAATCGAAGGTATGTTAAAAGATAAACCAATCTCTATATTGTTTGATCCAAGTGTAAGTTTAAGTTATATCTCACCAAGAATTATAGATTTATATAGTTACTACAACAAAATAAATTTGAAAAGTCTTGGTTAGTTCAACATGCTACAAGGACAAAGCGAAAAGTAACTAGTTTTGTGAAAAATTATGAATTTAATATGAATGGTTTAAAGACGCAAGATGATTTAAATATTATACCCTTAGTATATTATGATTTGTTGATAGGAATGGATTGGTTAGACAAGCATAGAGTTATTTTAAACTGTTATGATAAGACATTTCCATGTTTTGTTGGAGAAAGTAATACTATTGTCGTAAAAGTAATACTACTGATTTGGTGCCATGGGTGGTACCAACATCCAAAGCGCCATATCGTATGAATATTTTGAAACTTAATTAGTTAAAATAACAAATACAAAAGTTGATTGATAAAAAGTACATCCGTCCAAGTGTTTCCCCATAGGGAGCACCAGTGTTGTTCGTAAATAAACTTGGATGGTAATTTGCAATTATGTATATATTATAGACATCTAAATAAGATGACAATTAAAAACATATATCTCCTACCTCGTATTGACGATATATTTGATCAATTTCGAGGAGCAACAAATATTTTCTAAAATAGACTTGAGATCTAGATATCATCAAGCACAAATTAAAGATGAAGATATCTTCAAAACAACTTTTAGAACTAGATACGTTCATTATGAAATTTTCATAATCCCCTCACAATGCCCTTTGGGTTGACAAATGAAAAGGCATATTTTATGTTTCTGATGAACGGTATATTAAGTAAATACTTAGATAAATTTGTAGTCATCTTTATCGACAACATATTAATCTATTCCAAGAATAAACAAGAACATGAAGAACACTTAAAAATAATTTTACAAGTGTTAAGAGAACAACAATTATTTTCCAAGTTTAGAAACTGTAACATTTTCAAAGTTGAAATTCAATATTTAGGACAAGTGTTGTCTAAAGAAGGAATATCAGTAGATCCCGATAAAATTAAATCCATCATGGAATGGCATGTTCCTAAAAATGTAACTGATATAAGATCTTTTATCAGGATTATTGGATATTAACGTAAATTTATTGAAGAATTTTCTAAATTTGCATATCCTATAACCTCATTACAAAAAAAGGTAATAAATTCGATTGGAATGAAAAATATAAAGAAAGTTTTAATAAATTAAAACACGTATTAACAACAGCTCATATCCTAAAGATTGTTGATCCATACAAATATTTTTTCATATGTACGGATGCATGCAAATAAGAGTTGGGAGGAGTATTAATTCATGAAAATTATGTTATAGCTTATGAGTCTAGAAAGCTTAAAGAACACGAAAAGAATTATGCTACTCATGATTTAGAATTAGCTTCTATCATTCATTCCCTTCATATGTGGTGACACTATCTTATAGGAAGAATATTTTTGTTAATGTATGTATATCCAAAATCTCCTCCCACGGATCTTGAAGGAATAAAATAATTTGGAAACAATGCAAAATCTATTAATTCAATCTTGGCTGGATTAAACCCAACATTTTTTGACAAAGTAATGCATTGAAATACAACAAAGGACATTTGGGACAAGTTGCAGGTTATCTATGAAGGAGATACTAAGGTAAAAAGGGCCAAACTCCAAAAATTTAAATCTCAATTTGAAAGTCTAAAAATGAAGGAAGGAGAGAACATATCATAATACTTTGAGAGAATAGATGAAATTGTTAACACAATTCAAGGGCTAGGAGCAGAATTGGAAGAAATTAAAATAGTTGAAAAAGTGATAAGATCACTTCCAATGATTTACAATCCTAGGATTTCCACCCTAGAAGATAGAGAAAATATTGGAAAACTTACCATGAATGAACTATATGGAATCATTGTAGCTTATGAGATGAGGATTGGACAATATAAATCTCAAAAGAAAGAAGCAGCTTTCAAAGCATCTAAATTAGCCAAGAAATACAAAACAAAGATTCAATCAGAAGACTCTGATGATGATGAAGCACTTCTTGTTAAAAATATTAAGAAAGGTACATGTAAGTACAAAGGGAAATTACCCTTAAAATACTTCAATTGTAGGGGCGTTGGTCATTTTTCTTTCAAATTCCCTTATCCCAAACATGAATACAATGATGAGTTCCCTGAAGACTTGAAGAAGATCAACTGGGAATATAGGAAGAAAAACAAAAGGAAGACATTTTACTCCATGGATGATAGTTTCTCAGATGAGTCCAGTGAAGATGAATAAACATAAGTTCTATTCATGGTAATAAAGAGCAAAAACCTTGAAGAAGAATCATAAGGAGTGGTAGACCTTGAAGCGGAACTCATAAGTACTCTTGAATAATTAAGAAAGCATAAAAAGATGTACAATTAATTAAAAACCAAAGTAAAAGAGGTTGAAGAGAAAAACAATGATACAAAAATAATTATAGCTGACTTAAAAAATTAGCTTCAAGAAGCTAAAAGGGTTGAAAACAATCTAGAATAGCAGCTCAAGAAAGTTAGCAAGAATTAGAGAAATCTAAGGCTAAATTAGTCTCACTTAAAAATAAGATTGATGAAGAATCCTTTCAACAAACATTATCGAACACCTCAAAAACTCTAGATGACATCCTAAGTTTCCAAATATCATCCAGCAATAAAACTGGATTGGGCTGTAACAAATCTAGAATGAAGTCAGAACAACCATCTCCCACGATGAAAGATGGAAACAAAAGGAGTTATGTAGATGTACTCAAAGACTCAATTCAAAAAGAAGACAAACAGAAATCTAATTCTTTTCAAAATGAAAAGAGGAAAAATAAAATTCCAAGAAGGCCACTAACGAACAATAATTTGCAACTCTTTTTGGGTAATTTCTATTTCTGTAACAATTTTGGGCATAAAGCACTTGATTGTAGGATGAACCAAAATCATAATCAGAAATCTCCCTACAAGGAAGTCAATTCTAGTGATCCTCCAAAAGGCAGAAGTCATAATTCCTTTGCACCTTTACAGAGGTATGACAAAGAATGTTACAATTGTGGTAACTAGGGGCATATAGCGAGAAACTGTAAACCATTTACTCCTACTGAAGAAAAAAAACAAAAACACAAAAAACAAAAAACAAAACAAAAAAACACACAAAAAAAAAATCACAACTAGAGACAAGGAGAAAATAAAAGTTTGGAAAATAATAGAAGATGTGAAAGAAAAAAGTTCAATAGCCCTATGTGCCACATAAAAGAAAAATCTATGGCACATTACAAGAGACTCAAGCAAATTTATCAGCCCAAAACGAGATCAAAAGGGAAAAATCACTTTTGGAGATAATATATTGTCTAAAATAATTAGGACAGGAACAATGGATCTTAGAAATAAGGTTCAAGCAAAAAATGTTTTGTTAGTAGAAAACTTAAAACCAAAGATCCTAAGTGTGAGTCAAACTTGTAATCAAGGGAACATTTGCATATTTGATTCCAAGAAGTGTGAAAACGGGAAGAAAAAATAAAGAAAACTTGTTGAGACTGTTGTGAGAGCTTCAAGTAATGTATACATCCTAAAAAATGAAGAACAATGTAACATGAGTCAAATTGATGAAAGTATGTTGTGGCATAGAAGAATGGGGCACTTAAATTTTGACAGTATTGTAAAAATAAGAAAGAAAGGAGCCGTAAGAAACTTAACAAAGATCATAAAACCTCCTATCTATGTTTGTAGACATTGTCTTCATGGAAAACAAACAAAAGCAAGTTTCAAGATCAAAGAGGATACAACATCAAAACCACTACAAGGAATAAAAGCATGCAAGGTGAGTGTTACTTAATGTTATTCATTCATGATCATACAAGGATGACTTGGGTGACATTTCTCAAAGAAAAATTAGAATCCTTTGTGAAGTTTAAAACTTTTAAATCACTAGTTGAAAATTAAACAAATATCAAAATTAAATGTCTAAGATCAGACAATGGTGGATATTTTACTTCTAATGAATTCAATGAGTGTTGTGAAACTTATGGTATCAAAAGACAGTTTTCATCCCCAAAAAATCCTCAGCAAGATGGAGTAGTTGAGAGAAAGAACAAGACAGTTCAAGAAGCATCCAGAACCATGCTTATTGAAGCTAAACTTCTATACAGCTACTGGAGAGACGCGAAATACACAGTTTTTTATATACATAACAGAGGACGGGTCAAAGTAAATAGTGAAAAAACACCTTATGAACTATGGTTTGGTAGACCAGCATCATCTAATTACTTTAGAGTCTTTAGAAGTAAGTGTTGTAGAAAGAGAAATGATGATAATCTTGGGAAATTTGACTTCAGGACAGTCGAAGGCATATTTATTAGTTATTCATCCACCAAAAAGGCATACATATGTTACAATCTAAGATCACACAAGACCATAGAAAGCGCAAGGCTAATTGTTGATCACACCAAACCAACAAAACTTAGAGTTCAAGGAGATGAGGATGATGAAGAAAATAATGATGAAGGGAAAGATGAAGGTTCTCAAAAAGAGGAGTATTTAAAGAAAGAGAAAGATTCTCAAAAGAAGGTGTCTACAAAAGAAGAAGAGGAATATGAAAAGCAGGAACCCTTAGAACAAATGGAAGAAAGTGAAGATGAAGACTCTCCTATATTTGATACAAAAACTCCATCTAGAATAATTCAAAATAATCATCCTGAAACTCTAATTATAGGTGACACAGATGTAGCAGTTACTACAAGAAGAAGGCTAATGTTTCAAGAACAAGCATTCATATCATTGATTGAGCCAAAAACATTTGTAGAGGCCAAAAAAAATAATGATTGGATCAGTGCCATGAATGATAAGTTGGACCAAATAGAGAAGAACCGTACTTGGGAAATTGTCCCAAGACTGAAAGGAATGAATGTTATTAGGACCAAATGGATTTTTAAAAACAAATTTAATGAGGATGATCAAGTCATAAGAAACAAAGCCAGACTAATATGTAAGGGATATGCTCAAATAGACGGTATTGACTTTGACAAAAGGTTTGCACCTGTGGCAAGACTTGAATCCATTAGAATGTTCTTAGCATTTGCATGCCATAAAAACTTCAAAGTATACCAAATGGATGTTAAATTTGCATTCCTTGATGGAGAGCTTGAAGAAGAAGTCTATGTTGAACAACCAGAAGGTTTTCTACTATCATAAAACAAAAGTTATGTTTCCACACTAAACAAGGAACTATATGGCCTCAAACAAGCTCCAAGAGCATTGTTCTCAAGACTGGACAAGTACTTGAAGCAGCAAGGTTATAAAAAAGGGGTCACTGACAGTAATATCTACATAAAGTTTGAAAACATAAATATGATCATTGTTGTTGTTTACGTAGATGATATCATGTTTGGAAGTGATCTACAGGTTCTGAGTGTAAATTTTTCTTCATAAATGAAGAAGGAGTTTGAAATTTCAATGTTGGGAGAACTGGCATTCATCCTTGGCTTACTAGACTCTCAATCAGTAAAAGGGATCTTCATCTCTCAAACCAAATATATCAAAGATATGTTGAAAAAGTTTAAAATGGAAGACTCCAAAACCAGTTAGTACTCCTGTGGTCACTGGTTGTAAATTAAGCAAGGATGATAAGGATTTGGAAGTAGATCATACCATGTATAGGTCAATGATTGGAAATTTTCTATATGTAACAACTACAAGGCCATATATGATACAGTTTGTGGGCTTAGTCACCAGATTCCAATCGTCTCCTAAAGAAACACACCTGGTAGAATAAAAGGAACTATGGGGTATGGTTTATGGTATTCAAAAGGAAATGATTTCACTCTGAAGGAATTTACTAATGCATATTGGGAAGGAAGTATTGATGATAGCAATAGCACCAATGGAGAATCATTTTACTTGGGAAATTTCTTGGTATCATGGCTAATAAAAAAGAAGTCCTCCATTTCACTCTCAACAATAGAAGCTGAGTTTATTGTTGATGCATCATGTTGTACTCAATTCATTTAGATGAAACAAACATTAGAAGATCTTCTTATGAAATATGAGGACCCAATTGTGATACACAATGACAACATGAGTGCCATTAAAATATCCAAAAATCATGTTATGCACTCCAAAATCAAGAACAGTCCAATAAAATATTGTTTTTTAAGAGAACAAGTGTTAGAAAATGTTTTCAAATTGGAGTATGTTGATACAGAGGAACAAATAGCAGACATATTTACTAAATCGTTAACTCGTGGATCCTTTTTCTATCTCGGGAAGAAGTTAAGGGTTATCCATCTTCCTTAGGATAAAACTGAAAAACACGCCATGTGAAAAAAAGAGGATAGAGTCGAAAGGGGGAGTGTTGAGATCCTTTATCATTAATGTTAAAGGGGGAGAAAATTGGAGAGTTGTTGTCATCAATTAAAAAGGGGGAGAATGTTGGGTATGATTGTCATTGATGTCCAAGACATTCAATAATAACAAAGGAAAATATTAAGTCAAAGTTGAACTATTGTCAGAATTTTTCATTAAGTCGAAAGATTTCATTAAGAAGAAATAGTTGAAGTCAAACTATTGTCAGAAGTGTTCATTAAGTCGAATTTGACCTTGTTGACCTAGTCAACCTATTGTATTATGTTTGAGTCCTTGTAATTCGAAGTCGAATTCGAATTAGTCGACCTAGTGTCGACTATTGAAATTCGAAATCGACCTAGTCGAACTATTGTGGACTAATTTTAGTCGAAGTTAATCATGTCGACCATTCAGAGTCGAAGTTGACCTAATCGACCTGTTTTCAACTTGTTAGTTCTCCAGGAAACTCCTCTAGGTTGTAGCTCGAGGATGCCTGGTAACTTCAATATTTTTAATGGTTTTCTAAATGGATCGTCAAACGACCAATATGATCTCACTCACTCAAGACATGCATAATACTCAATAAAATAGATAAGTCTTCTAACTATCAATGTTCAGAGGGTTTGTATTAAAGGTGAATAAATTAAAAACTCACTATGCTGGCAGATTCATATATAATGCACTCACATATGAATGGCTATTCATAACAAGGAAAGATACTTGCAATTCAACTCATTAACACAGAGATAGGCTAACGGCTATCTGGTATTAGAAAAAAAGAATAAACCTGAATCAAACATCCAAGCACAAGTACAAAACAGAAAAGAGATGGAACCTGAACATATAATGGCAAAAGAGCTTATATTAAATGATGAAGAACATGAGAAGCTTTATTACAATATGGTTCTAAAAGTCTCCGAAGTCGAACCATTGCTTCAACCTTAGTCACAGGATTTATAGCCTTAAAATTTATTTTAGATACTGAAAAATTGGATCGAATTTACTAAAAATAGATAAACATAACTGTTTTGCAAAAAATTAGGCCAAAAACCCTAACTTAAGTGCTAATCTACCAAACTCCAATACTTTCTTAATCCTCAAACTCTTTAATAACTGCAGTGAACACTGAATTAGAACTCGGACTTTCTATCTGGCAGACAAGTCGCACTTTGTCAGAGTAGGTAGGGTTTGTGAGCTTACTTCACCTCGCTAGCACCTTTAAAACTGGAACAGACCCAACATACTGATGCCTTTAATTAATTTTCAGCATTATAAATCATCCATGAGGTATTTGGATCAACCAAAGTTGGCTATGTGTGGAACTATGCCTTTCTGCACTATTCTGTGCTTTCGATGGCTAAGAAAGAAAAATTATGGGTTTGTAAGTTGCCGAAATATCTATTTTCGGTGGCTAATGAACAGCTGCGGTGTTCTTCTAAGCCATTGAAAGCTCTGTTTCTTCAAAATTTAATCAAACTTTTAATCACCCTTTGTCTTGAGGCTTTACAGCTTCAATTATGACCTTCTGGTATTTTTGCAACCTGCATAGGGTTTGGAATAGTAGCAGCATCACAGGATGTCTCCGGATTCTGAAGGCTTATTGCTGCCTCTTCTAGGGTTTCCAGTGCAACGTGTGATTGAGATTTAGGGTTTGAATTCTTCGTCTGCAACCTTGATAGCCTGATCTTCCTGTAGATCTTGGCGTTGTCCTTCTTTAATCTAAGATTTGGTTTTTGCAAAAAAACTTCATGGACTGATAGATGAGGTCAAAAATGCCACCTGGAGGACTGATAGGTCATCTTTTGCCCCGAAAATTTGGCCAAACTGCTGAAACCTGGTTCTCAAATATGGATTTGGTTCTCCAAATTTGTGACACTTGTGTATAAACCAAAAGAGGTTTTTTTATATTGGTTTGTTTTGAGAAAACACCTCTCTCAGTTTTTTAAAATTCCTTTTCATTTTCCCGCAATCTATATTTCAACAACATGTGTCAAACAAGGAAATTCTGAATCCAAAAATTAGTGCTCAAAGATGGATTTGATTCTCCAAATATGAAATAACTGTAGGAAACATGAGATATTCTATTGTTCTCTGACATGTTAGCAACAAAAACCTTCGATATTTTTACAAAATGATTCTCCAGACACTCAGAATCATCATTTTAAAAATATGAATTTTCAGAGTAAAAACGTCAATTTCGGTGGTTTGGAAGCCTTGGATTCTGTTTTTAAGCTGCCGAAAGCTGGGTTTTTCAGTGGCTAATGAACAGTTGAGATGTCCTCCTAAGCCACCGAAATCTAACCTTTGATTTTTTATGGGAAAAAACAGAGTACAAGGTGTTCCAAAAAAAATGCTTTCATAATGTGCCCTCAAATCTTCCTTACTACACAAAATAAATTATCTAAATCTGACATGTTTAAGACTAATTTATTTAGGAGATAAAATATGGCTCCTACTCAGGGATGAGAAATTCCCTGTGAGGTCCCAAGAACCCCACCCAAATGCCTTTCCTTTAAAACAAAAATTCAAACCTATCCTCTAGTGTTCCATTGGGCATGGAGTCATTGATCCTGTGCAATCTGCCTGTAGCCTGCTTTGCTTATTCATGAAAACAACTGAAAAAATGACCTAGATGCTCATATTAAGAGCTTATTTTCTCGCCTATTCCTACTGTAACCACCATACTGATGCTTAATCAAGTAAACTCATTCTTCCAATGAAGCCATGTCAGAAATAGACTTGCTAACAAAATTCTTGATCTCGATCCCAAAAATAATAGAATGTACATCGAATAGGAAAGTGGTTTGAACAGATGATAAAACCAAATTTCATCTGACAGAAATATTTTAACGTCTATGCTGCTCATATAATCCAAATAATCAGCAATAGGATCATCAAATTTACAAGGAAATACCTCTTCTTCTTGTTGTTCCAACTGACTTAGATGCTTTTGCTGATGGCTATCTTCATTGGTTTTAATGTTGAATGTGAACTGCCCAACCTCTATCAAAGGAAAATGCAAGCTCAATTGCTGATCTGAACCTTACTTCTCCCTTTCACCATATCTTTGTAATTTTAATTCCTCATGATGATACACTGGCCTATTATAGCTGACAATTTCTTTCCAAGATATATCACTAGGATTTTGATCTACAAATTCATAACCATCATCAACCATAGGGTGCACACATTTATGATCATCTCTCTTTTGTAAAGTAGGACTAGATGAAATTCCATAAGTGGAAAAATATTCACAAACCTTAAAATCTTCTTCTTCATCAATGTATTTGTCAAATATGGGAACATCATGATAAATTTTAATGACGGGTATGAAGATTCTTGCATGATATTATCAGCAACTAGATCTTGAAACAGATTTGGAAAAATATCAGCTGGCTCCTCATCAAAAAACATGCTCCAGACAGATGGGGTTACTTCTTTAGGTTGCTAATAGGTGGGCTTTGTAAGCTGGATGGGTATTGGCTGGGAATCATCTATTTGCAGAATGTATGCCCCAAATATTGTGTCTACTGCATAGATGGGATGGTTTACAGAGTTCTTTTCATTATTGGTGATGTAGGCAAGCTAATTTTCTCTATAGAGTCTCTTGGTCTCTCCTCCAAACATCGGGATTGTAGAATATGTAAGATCCATCTATAAGGTACCACCTAGCCTTTTACTCCATGAGCGAGACAAGAGGAGGCCAAACATAGGTGGGATGTCATCCACTACTATGTCCATCACCATGCTTTTTTAAGGTAGCTGGGAGAGGTTTATGACAAGGTCTTTTATGAGGCCTAGGTATTTGACCTTCCTAGAGTCAAAAGAGAAAAGATCATGGTAGGGTTTTGTAATGTTTAGGCCAAGCTCATCCATCACTGCTTTTGGCATTAGGTTGTGGGATGCTCCTGAGTCAAGCAAATAGTTGTGAAGGATCTTGTCATGGATGTTCAAGGATATGTAGAAAGGTGGACAAGGCTCATCCAACTCTTCAACCATAGGACCTAAGATTATTGTGGGATTATCATCTTGCAAGTTCACAAAGTCACCATATATGGTGTCCATGGTTGAAGAGATTTTAGTATGGATGAATTAAAGGAATCATTTTTCATCAGTTCTGTCAATGGAAAAGGGATCTTCAATTTCTGAATTTCTGAATCAACATTGAACGAATAATACAGCTTGTCAGAAGTTCTTACCTCTTGTGATGGAGCTTTGAGCTGAATAGGATCATGGGTTGATGGCTATAATGGATTTTACTGCTGTTTTGGAGGAGCAGCCATCTTCTTTACATGAGCAGCAATATTTTTAGCAGGAGGAGCAGGTTTCTTTGTAGGGGCAGGACTCTTCTTTACAAGAGAAACAATCCTGGATCTCAAATTATAACCTTCTTGATCATCTACCTGATATAAGGATTCTTCAGTGATATGCTCATTCATGAGGGCTTCCTCATAGTCTGCTTGTGTCAATAAGGAGTAGTCAACTTCATCTTCCATGCAATTGATGTTGTCTTCTTCATCTCCTCCTTCCTGAGTAATCTCTTTTTCTTCTTTTAGCACAACATTTTGGAAAGGAGCTCTGATTCTTTGATCCTCAGCTTGATTCCTATCCCTTTGAAGGATCTGAGCTAGTGGGTTATTTCTTCTGTAAGGGAAAAAATTAGGGTTTTCGGGAGCAAAATCATTTGACCCTTTACCTCTCATAGGTATTTTCCCTCGTTCTTTAAGTCTAGAAATTTCAGTTGTTAAACTGTCCAACATTTTGGCCATTTTCTCCATTTTATTCTTTGATGAAGAAGCCCCTAGAGGATCTGAGGATTGCTTCTTCCTTCCCACTTTTCCCTTAACCTTGTGAGATACAACGATATTAGACTCAACTTCAAGAGCATCACTTGCATGAGTGACAAAGAATCAAATCTTCTTTCTCTCAGAAGAAGACAGAACTCAGAATCAAAAGCATTGGCATACATGATTTTGGTTGAAGTGTCAATTGGCTTGATCTCAGCAGGGATCTTGCTGAACATTTTGTTAAATATTTTTGTGAAATTGGAAAGAGACTCACCATTATCTCTCCTCAAATTGATAAATTCAGTGATATAGTGAAGGTGGTCTCTTCTTTCTCCCCAATGCTTCAAAAATATGTCATCTAGGGCTTCAATGCCAGCTATTGATCCAGCAGGTAACTCTTTGAACCATTTCCTAGCATGACCATCTAAACTCTGCATAGAAACCCTATTCCACACATCCTCTTGTTCAATGTTTATATTCTCAGCATAACTGTAGAATGCCTCTAAATGCTCCTCAGTTGTAAAGTCTCCCTCCCCAGTAAACTTAGGCATATATTTTAGATAATGTCTAGTAGGCATAGCAGAAAGGGGGTTAGGAAAATTTAGAGGGGCATATCTGGCAACGAGGATCCTTTCCATCTTGGTCAGAGGGGCAGCCATATTGGATGTGGGTATGGAAAGGGAAGAAGGAGATACTGCTGGTGTGGGTGGTAGCTGAGAAAGTATTTGTGGTAGATCTACCTCAGTGCAGTTGCCATGGATTGGATCTACACAAGCAGCAGTGCTTGAAGATTCCTCAACCCTAAAATTTTATGATTCACTTATAAATTCCCAAGAATTAGATGCCTCAACAGAAGAATATTGAAAAGGAGACCTATTTGATACAACAATAGAAATACCTCTGGGAATACCTGATGTAGCTCCCCTTGCAGTTCTGGAAGTATGTCTTTGTAAAGCCCTTCCTCTCCTTATAATCTTCTCAGGATCTGAAGCAGGTGTCAGGGATGGCCTGTGAGGATTTTCTCTGGTACTTGGTCTTCTCGAAGCCACCTTATTCCAATGGAGTCCCCAGATAGATGATTACAACCCAAACAGTGTCCCAACTTTGTCTATCATCAAAGTAGGGCCTGTGTCATCCCCCAGGGAAGCTGAGCTTCAATCTCTTCTCCTCGGCAACGGCGCCAATTTGTTAGCTCTCTAGGAAACTCCTCTAGGTTGTAGCTCGAGGATGCCTGGTAACTTCAATTTTTTTAATGGTTTTCTAAATGGATCAAGTTAGATGACCAATAATACCTCACTCACTCAAGACATGCATAATACTCAATCAAATAGATAAGGCTTCTAGCTATCAATGTTCAGAGGGTTTGTATTAAAGGTGAATAAATGAAGAACTCAATATGTTGGTAGATTCATATATAAGGCACTCATATATGAATGGATAATAATAACAAGGAAAGATACTTGCAATTCAAGTCATCAACATAGAGATAGGATAATAGCTATCTGGTATTAGACAAAAAGAATAAACCTGAATCAAACATCCAAGCACAAGTACAGAACAAAAAAGAGATGGAACCTGAACATATAATGGAAAAAGAGCTTATATTAAATGATGAAGAACATGAGAAGCTTGATTACAATAAGGTTCTAAAAGTCTCTGAAGTTGAACCATTGCTTCAACCTTAGTCACAAGCTTTATAGCCTTTACAAAATTTATTTCAGATACTGAAAAAATGGATCGAATTTACTAAAAATAGATAAACATAACTGTTTTGCAAAAATTAGGTCAAAAACACGATAGAATTTGAACCCGAAATCTGACGACAGAATCCGACGTCATCCAACATTTCGCATGGATGTGTCAGACAGCAATCAATCTATAGAATGCCGACAACAAAATATTTCTAGCGTCGTCGATTATCTGACACACTGGAGTTGGAATTCTGTCGCTTGTAGTGGCGATTACCCAACACATCCATGACGGATAGGCGTTGGATGTCCAATTCCCGTAGTGGCGGTTATTCGACACCTAAATGTCGGATCTTCGACGTCCGTGAACCCAAAAAAAATTAAGGTTTACATGATTTTAAATTTTATGGTCCCATACATTTAACGGTACCTATGTTCAAGGCGTCGAATATCCGACACATGTCCATTATAAATATAAATTGTTTTAAACATTTCGACATGTTTGTTGTAGAAGAGATGAACGATTATGAAAATTATTTGTTCCTCGACGAACGTTTTCAGGAATAGTTTTATTCTTCAATGGGCGATTGTGGGAATTTTTTTTTTCATCGATAGATAGTTTGCCGAGAATTTTTCATTCTTCGATTTCTCTCTGTTTCACAAAACTTTGATGCGTGGTTGATGCGTGGAACTTGATTTTTTAAGAAAACTGATTATATTCATTAACGAATTTTATGACAAAATGTCAAATAGATTAAATATTCTGGATCCAAACGAAGACAACCGACAATTGCTTGCTAGACTATGGGATGCAGCGAAACGAAGGGGTGATGGCAAGTGTTATTGTCCGTGTACTCAATGCAGGGGATTTAAGAGGAGAAGAATATTGATCTCAACAGCCACAAAACATTGCAGGGAACATGGACACGCTGAGGGGGGGAACGAATATCGTCCATTTGTAGGTTTAGCATTATAAACATTATTATATTCGGGTTTTTTTTGTAATTGTACGTATTTTTTTTTCCATATATTAATGTATATCTATTGATGTTTCCATGTATTTATATTAAAGGAAAGACACCCTATAGCATGTCGTCCATAGGAAGTGCTTTCAGAACAGTTTTAGGATCAGGATCATGGAGCATGTATGTTTAATGGAGAACAAGTGAATGATCATGCCGATAATGTAATTGAAGATGATGGTACAAATACATTGATCCATGATTCATTTAACATTAGAATGGATGACGATGATGTTGATAATGAAAATGATGATGACTTTGATGATGTTCACGATATACCTATTCTCGATAAGGCATATGAACCCCTTTATGAAGGCTCCAAAACAAATCTTCTCTCTACTATATTGTTGATAATGAACTTGAAGGTTATGAATGGTCTTTCAAACATTGCAATCACACGTATGCTAAGGTATCTAAAATAATCCATCACATATATAGGATCGTGATAAAGTTTATTTGCATTCCTCTAGTAATTGTATTGTTAAATCATTATTGATCAACATACGGATGAAGCGTGTTTCATTAATATTAATTATTTATTACATTAACATTTTTTTTTGTAGCTTGATAGCTGATTTTTTGTTACCACCATAAAATATTTTACCTCGCACATTTTGAGATTTATCTTCCATCATGAAAGAGATTGGAATGCATTATGAAGCAATTCATGCATGCCTCGATGACCATGTTATATATTATAATCAGCATGAATTTGCAACAGAATGTCTGAAATGTCATGTAAGTAGATATCGTACAGATAAAGTAACAAAAAAGGTGGCTCATAGGGTTCTTCGTTATATTCTCATCATTCAACATTTGCAACAACTGTTCAGGTGCAAAAACATACCGCAATTTATGGATTACCATGCCAGGAACAGAATTCAAGATGATGTTATCCGAATGCTTGCAGATGGTACTACTTTCAGAGATATTGAGGAAAAGTGGCCTCACTTTAAAGAAGAACCACGTAATCTTAGGATTTCTTTGGCAGCAAATGGTGTTAATCCATTTGCAGAGATGAAATCCATTTACATGGTGTGGCCTATTTTTGTTATCAACAATAACATTCCTCCATGGTTGTCAATAAAGAGGGAGCACATAATGTTGTCGATGATTATTCCAAGTTTTATTGACGAAAATGGTTTTATTTATAATGTAGTTGTGGCATCTCATTTGTCGTAATATGTATCTTAATTTCATATATATATATCTATTATTTTACTCTTCTGCAAGGTTTATATATCTTAATGATTCTCATAATGATATATTTTATATGTTCTTCAAATTATGAATCAGGTAAGTTCCAAGTCAAAGATATGAATGTATACATCGAACCTCTTATAGATGAGCTACTGAAGTTATGGAATGGCATAAGTATGTATGACGTATCTAGACCAATACGACAAAGGCAATTTCAATTCCATGCAATGGTTGTATGGACAATAGACGATGCCCCTGGGTTAACTTAATTTTGTGGTTTGTAATTTTAAGTTCCACTTTAATTGCATTTAATGATATGGAGTAGTTAGAATATTTTATAAATGATTATATTTGACATAGATATTCCATATGTAAATATTGTAGGTCTTCAGACAAAGGGTAAATTTGGATGTGCAGTTTGTGGTCCTAAGATAAAATCTCGACGTTCAAAAAGCTTAAGAAAGGAGGTGTTTGATGAGTATAGGAATTTCCTCTCTAAGAATGACAGGTATAGAACAACTGAAAGAAATCTTTTCAATGGGAAGTAGGAGACTGCATTAAAACCATGGAGAATGACACCTCACCTTTGGAAGATGCAATACAATAGAAATCGTCATCATGGTACGTATGGATCATCGTATATGAATTTTTATGTATTTTAATTTTTATTGTGAGTTGTTTGTTGTAGTGGCCATATTTGATTTATGATGTAATTTATTAATTATAAACTAATATTCATGATGTCCATTGTGATCATGAAGGCATTAATGGTCTTCCACGAGGAATGAAAAATTATCCTATTCAATTCAGAAGGTTGCCCTAATAATGAGCACCTACAAATTGCCCATTTGTTTGATACAATGCATATTGGAAAGAATGTTATTGAAACCTTATGGGGACTACTAGAGCTAAGGAGGGAGAAAGATAAAGTGGTGAAAGTGTGCAAAGACATTCAAGAAAGCAACCATGCAATGAAAGACGTCATCCAATTTCATACCAACGGAGAACAAGTCAATATAAACTCAATTCCATGGATGTTTATAGAGCAACAAAGCAATGTTTTCAAAGAAGTAATGTGGAAAATTAAATTTCCCACCGGTTTTCATGTAAACTTGAAGAATATCATAACTAAAAAAGGTGATTTTGCGGGGGTCAAAACACATGATTGCTTGTGTAATTTTTTTGTGTATTTCTTATTGCAGGTAAAACACCATAAGGCTATGGTCTACAATGGAAGTACATATCGGATCAAAAAACTAGATGAAACAAAGAAAACATCAGATTCTGGGGTTTCAGATGTCTTTGAGGTTACCAATGTTTCATCTTGACCTGACAGACATCCAGAAGTCTCAGAAAATTGATACTATGGGTATTTGGAAGATATTATACAGTGTGACTTTAAATCCTTTAAGGTAGTTCTATCCATTGTCAAATGGTACAGGTTACGATTGAATCAACGTGATCCCAATAGAACTATTATTGAACATGATAATGGATTTACCATGGTAAACACAAGGTTGTTTGAGCCAGGAACAGAGCCCTATGTTCTTCCAAGCCAATGTGAACAAGTATTTTACTTAGAGGTTCCAGCTAAAGCGGGATGGTTGTTTGTTCTGAGACGATCCAAGGGGAAGGTTGGTAAAGTATAACCTAGATGATGGTAATGAAGAGGGTTCTCTGGAAGAATAATATGATTACGAAGAGCATGATCAACTTGAGTTAGTTGTCGATGATTATCCAACAGAAGATGTCCAAGGAATAGTTGAATCAGATGATGTAGCAGACAATGCCATTGAAGATTATTCCGATGATGACACGATGAGCATAACTAATGATGATGACGATGATGATATGGCCAATCCTTACAATCTTGACACAGATGATGATACAAATGGCGCATCATCTTCATCATCATCGTCATCATCATCATCTTCTTCCTCATGATGATGATACTCATCATCAACATCATCATCAACGTCATCCTCATGATGATGATAATCATCATCATCGAGATCATCATCATCATCGTAATCATGATCATCGTCATAATCATAATCATCGTCTTCATCAGCATCATAATCATTGTCACTGTCATCATCATCATCATCATCATTCATCGACATCATTATTGTCATCATCATCATCATTCTCATCATCTTCATCATCATGATAATCATTGTCATCGTCTTCATAGTCATCATTGTCATCGTCGACATCATCATTGTCATCATCATCATCATCATTGTCATCATCTTCATCATCACCACCATCATCATCTTCATCAGCATCGTCATCATCATCATCATTGTCACGATCAACATCATCATTGTCGTCATCATCATTGTCATCGTCGACATCAACATCATAATCTTCATCATCATCGTCATCATCATCATCGTCGTCGTCATCATCATCGTCGTCGTCGTCATCATTTTCATCGTCATCCTCATGATGATGATAATCATCATCATCATCATCATCAAGATCATCATCATCATCATCATCACAATCATTATCATCATTATCAGGATCATCATCATCATCATTATCATCGTCGTCATCAACATCATCATCATCAACAACAACATCATCAACATCATCATCAATGACATCGTCATCATCGACATGAACATCATGATCATAATCATCATCATCAACATTATCATCATCATAACCACCACCATGCTCACAAGATGGTTATTCCCTCATTAATGTGAAGGTTCTTTATTCAAGTTAGGATATAATAAAAATATCCTAATACTATTATGGCAATTTATATAATATAAAATAACATATAATAAAAATAAAATATGTATAATATAAAATAATATATAATAAAAATAAAAAACATATAATATATCATGTTTTTTGTGACAAGGGTTTTTGGGTGACAAGGGTTTTTTGTGCGTGTTGTGATGTTTGCTCCTTTGTGGGACAAGCTTGAATGCAGACAGACCCTTCCTCATTTAGTGGGTTATTCAGGGATTCAATTTACAAACCTTCTTACCTTACAAATGAGAAACTTGTTGTTTGGGTCATGAACTTAGAATAGGGCTTTCACGCCTCACCCCCTCTCGTATCTGTGAGTTGCTATTATAGTGATCATTCATTTTGTAGCACATCTATAGATGTAATTACGCAATTTCTCTAGTTTTGTACAGGCTTGATAAACATTGTAAATACTATATGATAGTGTTAAGGACTGCTCATACCATAAGGTTGGGAGACTATGGTATAAATACCATGTCCTAAGTACTAAGTCTACGTTGATATTTAAAGGGTGGCGAAACCATAGGATATAGAGTTTAACATATGACTTGGTTGGTATATGGTATAATGTTGATTCCATAAACTATGGTGAGGGTTTGTGCATGTGTTAATGGTCACCAGCTGAAGGTTTGTGCATGCGTTAATGGTCACCAGCTGAAGGTTTGTGCATGCGTTAATGGTCACTAGCTGCTTGTGCAATATGGTTTTTGGCATTTTGGTTTAGTGTGGCCTCTGCGCATTTGGAGAAGGGAGATGACCCCATCAATTCGCAAGTAAGCTAGACCAACTTTGTGTAAAAATGCATTGCTTCATGGTATTCTCCATGGCATGGTCATGCTTTTCATGCCATCATTGGTTTGTTTGCAGATGAACGCGAAGGTGCTCCAGGGTTAGCATAGGCTACATTATCGATTTGGGATTTCTTCTTCACGGCCATGGTAAGCATGCTAGCAAGATTTACTTGCCTCCTCTCGTTCTGGGCATTTCTGAGCTGGAAAACTTTACTGGGTTGGGGTTTCGTGTGGCACTTATTGACTCTGCCTTCAGGGTTTATAATGTAGCTTGCTCTGGTTTTTAATGGACTCTTGTTGGGAGGTTTGGCATCTTTGGGCCGTGGCTGCACCATTACTTGTAATGGTGCCATAGCTCACGACTTTGCCATTTAACATTTGTAATAGTTTGACTGTTGTAAAAGAGGATTCATGCCTCACTCTGTAAATACATTGCGCATTGGCTTTTATGTAAGGACTGCAATGTGATTTGGTATATACGATTTCATTCAATGTTTATAAAATATTATACTGGGTAAAGATTTGGGACTATGTAGTATATTTAATGATGTGTTTTGAATTGCTGGCTTACTGGGTTCGATTTGTGGCTTTCATCCTATGGGATTTACTCTGTGCATTAATAATGGTTTGGGTTTGGGAGTATGCATGACACTCTGATTTTATTGTTTGTAAATTAACTCGAGAAAGATTCTAGAGCTTGGGGCGTTATGCCATGGGCTACGCCATTGTAGCAATGGTGCCGCAGCCCATTGGCTTGCCATCGTATGCTCTGTGTTGGCATTAAAATGGAGACTGTGTTTTTAGCCAGAGTATAGAACTTTTGTATTTGCATTAGCTCAACGTGGGTGCATAGAGGTTAAAACATCCACTCTATAGGACGTTACTCATTGAGGCATCATTTGAAGCATGCTTACACTATTTTATACACCATTTCATGAGAGATATTACATGCTTGGCAGGTGATGCAGGCACCAAATTCCATAACTCTATGCAGACCTTAGTTTTACAAAAACCCTGTTCAGAAAGTGAATTTCAGGAAAACCCTTAGTTTCTCTCTTCCCTCTCTGTCCTTCTCGAGCTACCCAAGCTTCTGCGAGCTGCCTCACCTCAAAATGAGCTAACAAAAATCTCCTCGAGCTAACCTAAGCTACCTAACTAAATGATTTGGATCTACATTAAATAAACCTCCAATTCTATTCTAATTTTGTTTACAGATCCTATAATTAAGGAACAGAGTCCTTAATAAACTCAACTGACCCCTACGAGTCATCAGTGACTCACTAACAAACTAACAACTCTTATCCAAACATTTACAAGTGGAAAGGACAAGTGTCCTCTTCCAGATTATTCAATTTTTAATCAAGATAAAATAATTTACGAGTGTTGAGACCCTAGGTCTCTCAATCCATATGACTTTGATCAAGCCATGGATGAATTCGTTTGCATGAGCCTATGCTCCTGCATCACAAACCAAGTTGTGTTTTACTCCAAATAGTGTTATGATGTATGGTTTTGGTGTTTCATTTGGAGAATAAAATCCTATAACAATAGTTGTTATTATGAATCTTAAAGGGTCCTAGATGAGATCTGTGCACTTTTAGGCAGTTCAACTTTCAATCAAAAGAAGCCAATAAAAATATCCTAATACTATTATGGCAATTTATATAATATAAAATAACATATAATAAAAATAAAATACATATAATATAAAATAATAATAAAATACATATAATATATAATAATATATAATAAAAAATGACAAGTGTATTTGGACATTGTCGCGACTCGTTTCGTTTTGGATAGTTCAGTTCAATTTGGAGGTTTTTGTGAATTTGGGAGTAGGTCCGGTAGACATGGCAAACAACTCTGTTTACCCGTGGCAGCAAGAGCTCAACATCTTCTCCTCACCGGAAATTACTGTTATACCGTCCCCGAACACAGTGTAGAACACGCTGGAAAATTAGATAGTTGGAACCGAGAGTAGGGTTTTGGTTTCTCCACTAGATGAAGAGCTACTAGGTGTGTTCGCAGCATGACCATTAAACCCAGCCTTAGGAGGAGGCCCGTACTCATTATTCCACTCCATCCAACCTTCAATTTTGACTAAATAAACTATTTCGATAATTGTACCTACATCTTCTTTGATGGGGCTTCAGCTAATCAAATTGGAGGTATAGGTGTTCATCTTTTGATCACCCAGGACCACTATTTTTGCTTCAAATTGGGTGTTGGTCTGAGTACAAACACCATATTTGAACTACTTGCTTTATGGACTCTCCTTTATTGTGCTAAATCCATGGTCCTTCCCACTCTGCACATTCATGGTGACTCCACAGCCATCATTAATTGGTTAAATGGAAGATCATAACTAACTTTACTTGCACTTGATGGTTGGTGTCAACGTATCTGTGATATGGAACCTTACTTCATCCAGCTAAAATCAGTTCACATATTCAGAGAACACAATACTAAGGCTGATAGCTTATCCAAAGAAGCATTAACCTTGGCCTCAGGCCATTTTCAGTTTACTGAATTCACTAATGGTGAATGTACTGGTCAGGGCACTTTCCAGTTTTTCTAGCCCTTAGCACTTGAGTCTTTTATGTGTTGTTTCTATTGACATCCTTTAGATGATTGAGGTGGATGATCCCCTCATATTACTGATCTCTCTTATTTATTGCTTCTTTGGATTAGCTACTTCAGTATTAGACTTGAATTCTCAATCTGTTGAAGGTTAGTGATGTGGATGCAGTGAAGATTCCTAGATTAGGGGTGTTACCTTTGAATGTTTGTCCAATATTCCTGTGAAGCTAATCAATTGTATTCCTTAGGGTTTCCTTAGGGTTGAAAATTAGTATAGGAAAACAAGTTAGTGTTGCCTTAGGGTTGAAAATTAATATGGGAAAACAAGCATCATCAAGACAAGCTAAAAGGAATAAATCAACAAATATTACAGACTGATATAAATGTATTTAACGTGCCAACTAGCCAGATATGGAAATGTCTGCTCTTCACCACCACTGGGAAATATGCCTTTGAAGTGCTGGCTTATGCACTTCAGAGTAGCACAGAGGTTAAAACATCCACTCTAAAACTAAAATCATCTGCAACATCACAAAATCATTCATGGGAAAACTAAAAACCACTTAAAGGAGATATGTTCTTTGAAGGAGATAGTCCATTAAAGGAGAACCTCCAGGTTTTGTCTAGACATATATTGTCATAAATTGTAGTGTTATATGTGATGCATATGCATAACATATCGTCTCAAGCTTGAAAACATTGAAAGGCTAAAGTACAATGGCCACAAGCATAAATTTGAAGCTTATGAAGCCTACTCAATTCATGTTAGCAAAAGGCAATGCAAGCAATAAGTTAGAATGGAGACTTGTATGTAACCAAAAGAGGGGCATACATTAGAATTTTTAAGGCTACCAAATGCCCACACCTATTAACCAAACTCATTCTTGACAAGCTTTTTCTTTAACAAGTTATTGGCTTACAAGTCTTTCAAAGTTTTTTTTCTTATAAGTCTTTCCACGTTTTTTTCCTGGTATTTTGCTTTGCTTATGCCAAATTTTTTTTGGCCACGGTGCAGGTAGAACCAAACAAGTATTTGTCAGACCTGCCTTCCTCCAGCGAAGGGAGTTTGGGAAGGCTAGAGGAAAGTGAGACATCCAGTAGGTCTACATGGGCTAGATCAACTAGATGTCAGAAGATCAGAAGAAAATTCGACAAACGCATGAATTTTTTTCTCCAAGGAGGGGGGTCATGTTCCTATGATGATGAGACAATGGGAGACATCGACGTGCCCTTAAGGTACCAACACCTAGTGAAACAATGGGTGCCTAGCTATCTTCCTAAAGTAAACACTGATTTTTGTGTGAATGAGAGGATATATAGAATTGCACCATCCTCATTGCATGGATTGGGCTTGTTTTGCATGGACGGCATAAAGGTTGGATACGGTAGATGTACAGAATTGATGGAGTATGTTGGACCCTGTTACAACTACAATGATTGGATGTGCTTGGTCCAATATACACGAAGTATTTGTAGATATGGGTTGTCAGCAAATTATATACAACTGAAAGACAATGCTCAAAATAAAGGAGCAACCATGTACATGGATGGAAGGCCAAAAACAACCGGTAATACTGCAGGGTTTATAAATAGTACACAACCAGGGTCTACATTAAAGCAACCCAAATACATATTCGAGTCGCCTGAAGTAAACCATGTCTTTGTATGTGCAATTAAATCAATAGCTGTTGGTGAAGAACTGCTTATTGATTACAATTTGAACCATGTAGATACAAACAATGTTAGTATGGTTGTGGTACAACAAACAATTTATAAGTCCTTTTATTAATTATTTTAACGTCTACATGAATTTTTGTTAGCATATAATTGAAATTATCTACTTAATTTCATGTTTCCTTATGTAACTTTTAGTATGTTTTTGATGCAGGGTTCTCTTAGGGGCACCTCCATCTCCATAGATGTTTGTCGACCCGAGTCAAGGCAGCAGGTATACATCGATATTGCCAATGTAATATTAAATTTTAGGATGGACATGCAGATACATTGTTATGTATTTTCATTAGTATATTAGGTTCGTTTATATAATATTATCGATTTTCCATGTAGATTGTTGATCAGGGAAGCCAACCGACTATTGATCAGCCGACTACAGCATCAGGGAAACAGCTAAACACGAATGTAATTCTCCATTTCAAATACTTTAAAATCGTAAACATGTCTATCGTGACACATTATGTTTATTTTGTTATTTATTCTTTCGTTTTTATGGTTGCATTCATGATGGTAATGTTGTCTACCTTTTTTGCAGATTGTCCAGGGAAACTCCCTAGCTGTTGATCATACGACTAGAGACTCGAGGCAACCATTTAACCTAAATGTAATTCCACATTCTAAATACTTCAAAAATGTACACATATAAAACATGTAGCATAGTGTTTATTTTTGTTTTAGTTCTGTATTTGTTAGCTTATACATATTGTGTTCATTATGATAATGTTCTCTACTTTTTTTGTAGGTGGTTGATCGAGGTAAATCCCCATCTGTTGATCAGACCATGCCCTCAGTTAGGCGTCAGGTAATCCTAGATGTAATCCCTAATATAATTATTTGCGCACACTATATTTTCAAAGACTAAGCAATTTTTTATATATTCCAATTGCAGACAAGGGATTCCGTTTATGAAACGGAATCTCAAAACTATTTACAGAATGAGGTCTCTCGGTTGATGAGAGATAGTGAAATTAGAGAGTCTGTAGACCCGTTGAGGGTGCTACAAAGGACAAGGGAAAAACAAAATGAGAAACTAGTTCATCTGACATTGGCAGTTCCACTAACAGAAGGGATCGAACAAAGGCTTCAATTGTTGTTATAGCAACGTAAACAACTGGACGTAAGTTATCGAATAAAAATGTAAATTCATTTATAAAAACTTTATAATATTTGATTTTATATGTTGTTGAAATTATAATACAATGGGTTTAATTTACAGTGTGTTATGGATATTATCAGTGGTGGTCAAGGCAATGTTGATCCCAATGACCAAACCACTCCACGTACACCACATACTGCTCCCATATTGTCCACTGAACAATAGGCAACACGCTCTGCGACACCGCCGAGGGCAGTGGAGGGTGAAGCTAATGGTGCCCCACCCACAACAGATGCTTTAGAAGAAGGGGTGGATGCAAGGCTATATAGAGATGTGGAAGCATTTCCTAGATCTTCTTGTGTGACTAGTGCTGGTTCAATAAAGTGTACATTTTTGGTGAATGAAGAACTGCTTCCAATAAAGATAGAGAGGATTCCAGGTCATTATAGATTGTTCAATTTATTTTTTATAATTTGTGTCTAATATACCGATAATATTTTCTAATGTTCACTAATGATGGTAATAATGTTTTGCAAGAAATGATATATTTTATAAACATCTATATGATTTGGCCTTGGAGATCTTCGGGCCCACCATCTGCACAATGTGGAACAAGCATCCAAAAGCTTTAAAGGATGATCTGACTAATCGCTTGGTTAGTCTGTTTGGAAAAGATACCTTTGATATATCGAAGGTACTACAGAAGGCTGGAAAACATCTATAGATTGTCCGAGACCAATATAGGGTTCACCTAGAAAAGAACCCTAGGTATGAGCACCCTCCAATGATTCCATCTATGGAGTGGAAAGCCCTGGTAGAAGATGGAAAAGAGAAGGGCTTGAGAAAATCAGGAAAGATACCACCAGGTGGAACAAGGAGGTATGCAATTCATTCCAAAATGTAGTGGTAAGCCTTATTATTACTAGTTTTTATATCAATTTTGGTACATAGACTAATTTATTTAAAAACTTAATTAGGCTCTCGGACACATCTAAGGCCACAAAGGCAAGAATTGAAAAAATTGGCCAACACAAGCTTGGGCCTGGTGGTTACTCCAACTTGGTGACTCGATATGTAAGTATCGCAAAACCCGAATCCACATCCAAATATCATACAGATTATTATTTTTGTTTTATTTTGACAAAAGGATTTAAAATTAATGAAATCATGCAAATATGAAGGCCGACCAGTTCAAAGAATTTCCCGATGCGGATTACATGAAGCTTTGCTTCGAACATGGCTTTGACGTTGTTATTGAACGCCGGATAAGATTGTCTGTGAATACTACACGATCTTCTGCTGATCCATCTGGGGCCTAGGTATGTGAAAACTATATAGTTTAATGATAATTTATTAATGCTCATGCAATTTGTTCCTTATAAATAAACTAACGTAAATTATTTATTCCTTTTTGTGCAGGAAAGTAACGAAGCCGTTCATGTCGAGGATGAAGTACATGACCAACCAAACGAAGATCATGCTTCTCATCCTGGTAATGAATTTATTAATGTGCTACTATTTTTTATAGACCATTGCAGATGATGAACATTAATTCTAATTCTACACAATTCAACTACAGAGCATGTAGCTGCAGATCATAACACGGAACAAGTTGGGCCAGTACGAGATAATGTTGAACATGTTGATGTGCACATGGCAGGTAAAAACACACATTCGTAATGTTTTTTTAATGAATTACTCGTATTTATCAAAATATAAATATATTAATGAAAGATTTTGACATTATTGCAGAAATTCATCGCCCCTCGCTTGAAGTTCAACCTTCTGAGCAGACTAGTAGGGATACCAATCATTAAATTCCCGAAGATGTGACTCTAACTAAATATTTAAAGAGAAGAAAAGTAAAAAGGAAGTGACTAAACAAATTTTCAGTAATTCTTATTTATAAAAAAAACTTTAATGCTTTTTCCTCCGTTTTATGAATGAATGCTTTACTAAATTGTTTACTGATATTTTTTTTCTGCCATTTATTAAATTAATGTTTTAATGAATGAGTTAATGAATGGTTTTTTCAGCTGTTGAATGATTGAATGGTTTAATGAATATTATAAAGAATGATTTAATGAAAGCATTTTTCAACTATTGAGTGAAATAATTTGCATTGTAGATGCATTGTTATTTGCATATAGGCATTGGGTTTGGGGAGTTGAGAGTGATGTGAGGGGGGGGAGGGGCCATAAGAGCTTCCACCTTCACATGGTTGGTCCTATTTAGTAGAGAATATTAAATTATTCTCGAAACAGAGAGGAGCTCAATGAATGGTAAGGAAGAATACATTAAAAAACATCTATTTCTATATTTTTACTGTGTAATTTTCACTATTGCTATTTGACTCCTCCATTGGAACTTGTTGCAGATAGCATTGAGAAACATTTCCATAGTTAAGAGGCAAGAAATGGAGTTTTGATTAGATCGATGGCCTTATATACATAGTATTTTTGGTTATCCATGTTTTATCAGGTGATATATTCTTACTAATTATAATTTTTTGCTTACATAAATTATGTTAGATCATTATATTTTAAATTCCTTGATTAGATTAAGCAATTGAGTGTCATTTAATGTTGCTTCAGGAATTTAAAGAACTCAGTTACTTGAATTGAATTAGTAAATGATAGATGTTATATAACATGTTTATATAAATGGTTGGGCATGATAGCTCCAGAGATAGATTGTTTGAATACTTGGTTAATTGAAGCAGGATGCATTTATTTTTGCAACACAGTCATGTCTTCATTTTATGTTTTCAAGATTCTTTTGAACAAATAATGGCTTGTTTCTACATCGTAAGTCCACATTCAATGTTTTCAAGATGCTTTTGAACAAAGAATGGCTTGTCTCTACATCATAAGTCCACATTCAACAGCCTGTGTAGCAAGAGTTTTTATAGACCGAAAAACTAACATTCATTCTTTACTTGTTTATGGATTTTGCAATCCTACAGATGCAAGATGTGGACAATGGTACACTGTTAAAGTGGACTCTTCAAAGGTTACCTTGGAAATAGAGCAGATCTTCTTCAACGAGCTGAATTTTGTGTGTGTGCTTTTGATATAAAGACAACCAAGCTTCATTTCAAGTTCCCTGATGCCGAATATGACATGATAATGATGATTTCACACATGGTGGATAATGATGATTTCACACATGGTGGATGGGCAAGGCTATCTTATTAAAAATCGAGAGGTAAAAACACTTGGCATTGTTTTATGCCCATTGATCAACCTATCCTTTGTTTTGGGATTTCTTTCAGCTATGTTTTGGGATTTTTATTGTTTGCAGATTGATGTTGCATTGATTGTTATGAACATCGTTGCTCTTCTTTAGTTTTCCAATTCCTTTTCGTTTGTTTCATGAGTGTGTAGTGGTGGGGCATTGAAGACTTGGAGTACACTACAAAACCAGAATTTGAAGGAAATTTCAAAGTAGAAAATGTGCCAAATAAGGTATATCTACCATTTACTATTTACCCTAAGACTATAATTCTGAAAACAAGTATTGATCCCCTGGAATTTTTCTAGACTATTCTACTGTACTATTCTACTGGTTGTTTGGAATTTGCAAGAGTGAAGTTAAATATCTACTGTACATTAGTAATAATGAATTAAGGTAACATACTATGTTGTTTATTTGCCTCTTTGCTATATGAAGTGGTTATGTATTTGTAGGATTCAATCTTATTCCATATCCCTTCCTTGAGAAAAGCTAGACTATTCTAAAAGTATTGAATGCCTCTTGGTCAGCAAGTTTATTTCTATTATTTTTTATCTTAGCTGTTTCCTTTGGTCCCCTCTGTTTAGAGACTCTATAGGTTCAGTTTCCTCCATCATCACTTATTAAGATTGGGGATGTAAAGCACTCTTTGCATCAGAGCTATTTCTTATACAAAGAGAAACTTATGCAGATACTTATACAATTAGCACAATTCATATGAAGGATAAACACAATTATTTAGACCCATTTCATCTTAATCATGTTATAAAATACCACCCTTTAGAACTTTAGTCAACTCAAAATGGAGGTCAGGGACACAGATAGTGTATGGGGACTGATTCATTCCACTTTCCAACTAATAGTCTCACCCAGAGAAGCACTGCATTGTGTTCAACTAGTAAAACTTCATTGCAAGCAACCTTTCTCCGACTCTCTCGAAAGCCAAGTCACATAGGCCATTTCTAAGTGGGTAAGTTGGAACATGCGGGCATGGGATTACGTGACCTTTGTACATGTGGTTCACACTACTGTGAAGTTGTGTTCTAATCACCTACCCTTAGCACATGTAATGTCTCTAGTTAAGGAACATTCTCTTAAAGTGTTCATGGATTGGTTAGATTGGACTTTGTCTTGTTAAATGGTCCACTTGTAGACTTAGTACAGGGTTTGCTTGTAATTACTCTCTTCCTTATTCCATAAATAGAAAGGAGGGTGCTTCTCTTGAGGATATTGGGTTTTCTATTTTGTGAAAAGTAAAGTTAAGAGTAAAGTAGTTGTGATAACTATATGTGCAAGGATGAAATATATAAGTGACATAGAATCCTCTAGTTTTCTACCAGGCTTCCTTGAGTAGTCAAATTATAGGCTGAAACCATGTGGCCGTAAGTGAAATCTTTGGATTTTTTTTTTTAAATCTATCAACAGGCGTCGCTTTTCTGACGTTCTTTCGACACTCCAGTCAACCCATCCAATTGTCGTGCCATGACTACGATGCTTCCTCCCGTCAGACGATCGATGGCTCAAGTGTTGGACTGCGTCAGAAGGCTGACTCTTCTAGTGTCGGAGTGCGTCGGAGTACCGACACGATTGGAATTAAAAACTGACAACACTGCCATTTCTCAGACACTTTTGTCTGTCAGACGGTCGACGCTTCAGAGGTCGGAGGACATCGAATTTTCGACGGTTTATGCAATTTTGGTTTGGCACTTCAGAAGGAATAACGGATGAATATATGACACAATGGTCTATCGGAGCTTCGACCCTTGTTATTCATCGGTCGAAGATACAACGTTGCGCCACCGACGGCAAAAAAAAAAGTGTATGTGTCGAATACCCGACAGGTTAGTGTCGAATTTCAGACATGGTAGCCGTCGGATTTTGGCCTCAAATTCTGTAGTGAAACCCTAACTTAAGTGCTAATCTACCTAACTCCAACACTTTCTTACTCCTCGAACTCTTTAATAAATGTAGTGAACACGGAATTAGAACTCAGACTTACTATCTGGAAGCCAAGTCACACTTTATTAGAGTAGGTAGGGTTTGCGACCTTACTTCACCTTGCTAGCACCTTTAAAACTGGAACAAACCCAAGATACTAGTGCCTTTAATTAATTTTCAACCTTATAAATCATCCATGAGGTATTTGGATCAACCAAAGTCGATTCTGTGTGGAACTATGCCTTTCTGCACTCTTCTGTGCTTTCAGTGGCTAAGAAAGCAAAATTTTGGGTATGAAAGCTGTCGAAAGCTCTGTTTTCGGTGGCTAATGAATAGCTGCGGTGTTTTCCTAAGCCACTGAAAGCTCTGTTTCTTCAAAATTTAATCAAACTTTTAATTTCCCTTTTTCCTGAGGCTTCATAGCTTCAATTCTGACCTTTTGGTATTTCTGCAACCTACATAGGGATTGGAATAGCAGTAGCATCATAGGCTGCCTCCAGATCCTGAAGGCTTATTGTTGCCTCTGCTAGGGTTTCCAGCACAAGGTGTGCTTGAGATTTAGGGTTTGAATTCTTCATCTACAACCTTGATAGCCTGATCTTCCTATAGATCCTGGATTTGTCCTTCATTAATCTCAGATTTCTTTTTTGTAGCAAATCTTCATGGACTGATAGATGAGGTCGAAAATGCCACCTGGAGGACTAATAGGTCATCTTTTGCCGCAAAAATTTGCCCAAACTGTTGAAAATGGGGCTCAGAGATGGATTTTTTTCTCCAAATATATGACACCTATGTATAAACCGAAAGAGTTTTAGTCTACTGGTTTGTTTTGAGAAAAAACCTCTCTCAGTTTTTTGAAATTCATTTTCATTTGCCGGCGATCTATATTTCAAAAACATGTGTCAAACAGGGAAATTCTAAATCCGAAAATTAGGGCTCAAAGATGGATTTGATTCTCCAAATATGAAATACTTGTAGGAAAATAGAGAGATTTTATTATTCTCTAACATGTTAGGAACAAAAACCTCCTAGCGTTTTGCAAAATGATTCTCCAGTCGCTCAGAATCATCATTTTAAAAAGATGATTTTTCAAAGTAAAAACGCCAATTTCAATGGCTTGGAAGCCCTGCATTCTATTTTTAAGTTGCCAAAATCTAGGTTTTTCAGTGGCTAATGAACAGTTGAGATGTTCTCCTAAGCCACTAAAAGCTAAACTTTGATTTTTTATGGGAAAAAACAGAGTACAAGGTGTTCCAAAAAAAAATCTTTCATAATGTGCCCTGAAATCTTCCTTACTGCACAAAATAAATTCTCTGAGTCTGACCTATTTAAGACTAATTTATTTAGGAGATAACACAACTATTGTCAGTCAATAATGATCTTGTCAGCCATTGTCAGTTGAATTGAAGTCAGAGTTCGACATGGAATTAGTAATTCAGGATCGACAGTCTAGTCCAACATCAGAATCGATCAATTGATTCATAATTGACGAAATATTGTAAATAAAGGGATAAATAAGTCAAAATTTGATATGTCTAAGTCAGGATTGTGAAGTCGAGATATGTCATAATCATACTGTTAAAACTCACAAGTTTAAATAAGCAAGGTAACTATAAATTAGTTTTATTTGTAAAAGTTCACGATGAAGAGTTGTGACTATTAGGAAAAGAGGCATGATTTAATGTATATAAGCAAAGATTTAACCATTCCAGTAAAGTTTCTAGTGTACACACAACATTGCAAATATAAATTTTACAAAAAATAGAGAATGTGTAATCATTTAAGGGAGGTTGGGAGGCACAAGGGGAGGCAACAGAAGCACATAGGAAGTCAAAGCTTACTTCCAGTCGTAGTTGGTAAACAAGGTGTCGATGCATCCTTGAGCTATAGCTAAAAATACGGGGTGTTGGTGCATCCTTCAGTTGTAGCTGAAAATCTTGGGCGTAGTCACGTCCAACAAGTTATTTAATTCAAATTACAATGTTTTTGCAAGTTATTTGAATATTCTTGAAGAATTTGTTGTTCTTGAAGTTGTGAAATGGAGAATTCAATAGCTATGGTTCCCAGAATCCTCACACCTTTCAATTACCTTGATTGGGGGGATGACATGCAGATTGTATTACGCAACAAGGGTCTGTATAGGGTCACCATTAGCAGATAAGTTGAACCTGAGAAATATCTTGAAAGATCCAAGTATATGAATAAGATTGATGAATCTTTGGTTTCATGTGAATCCACATCTCCAGATAATTACTCTTTCACCTTGAGGGATTGAGAACACCAAAAGAAGTATGGGACAATATCGAATCCTTATTTGGAAAATAGGGTGAGCTGGGGGGCCATATCCTTGAGAATTACCTGATAGCACTACAACCCAGCCACTGCAAAACTATATAGAATTTTTTTCTAAAAATTCAAATCACTTGTCATGCAATGCAAGCAGTGTGGGATTAATAAGAAAGAAGAGCAATTGGTGCTCTCAATTTTGAGAAAACTTGGCCCAGAATTCACAGTGTTTGTATGTACCTTTCACTCTAGGAGACTGACTACTCTTAATTGTAGAATTCAATCCCTTGGTTCCTTCACGGAGTCTCTCATCTAAGGACAAGATAAGCTAATACATATGGGAGCTGTCAGAGCCTCTCTAGATCAAGCTCTCTTAGCTGTTGAAACAAGGAATGCATAAGTAAAGAGGAAGCAGAAAGGAAAACAAAAGAGGAACACTAAATTCGAACCTAAGGAATATTTTGATCTGTGGAATGAAGCCTCAGGATTTAGGAAACACAAACATTAGAGGTATGACAAGGGAAATTGCTCCTACTATAAGAAATGAAACCATACAGAGAAACATTTTATGAAGAAGACCAGAGATCAGATGACAAAACTCCTTGAGCAGCACAATATTTCCCTCCCTGAAGGCACAAGGAAGGCCGAATCTGGAGACAAGACTGAATATCGTGATGAGAGATGCCATGCACTAAAGGCTAGTTGTTCAAAATTAAATGTCTTCCTCTTTGATTCAAGAGCCTCCAATCATATGGTTGCATCCAGATAATCATTCTCTTCATTACAACTTATTGATGGTCTGAGTATTCACATGGATGGTGACACTCAAATTCGAGCTGAAGGAAAGTGTTCAATCAATTTAAAGCATGGAGTGTTCAAAAATGTACGCGATGTTCCCTCTGCAGCTGCAAATTTGTTATGTGTATACCAAATGACACATACTGGCCCACCAAAGCGAGTTGTATTTGGTCCTGACTCAATGGAGATCTCAGATATCTCAACTGGGAAGATTATAGCAAAAGGTGTTGCAAACCATGCCTCCAAGGCATATGAATTCTCACACTTTCTTCCATACTCAAATCCAATGTAATCTCAGTTGTTATTTGAAAGGGAAGGTAAAACCATTCTACTTAAATGTTTTGCATATGATAATGTTTCCATTAATGCTTCGAATTCAAAATACGAAGTAGAGGAAAAAGTTCAATCATTTATGAAATTGAAGATGAAGTACATAGTTATCCATATCCATATCCAATCCCTACTCCCAATCCTAGGCCTAAGTGGGCTCAAAAGGTTATTGAGGCAGATGGGAACATGACTCGAGAGCCATCTGACATGTGGAGAACAAGATCCCAGTTTCAAAAAGAAATCCTTGCGCTATGTCAAGAAAATTTACTTATTTCAGAGAGGTGCAACAAGCTCCCAAAGAGATGCTACATGATGGTAAGGTATGATCAACAATTCTGCTCACTAAAGAACAAATTGGATCATGTCACTCTTCCTCCAAAAAGAAGAGATAGGGGAAACATTCCTCCTCCTATCTATCATCGGTGTTAACCCAAAAAATACCCAACTTTCTACATATGGTCTACACCACATGAAGACATCCATTTTCTAACCCCTATTGACCCCCACACCCTTGCTTAACCTATGTTTTCCCCTCAAAGGTTCAAAAAACATCAAAAATGGGCTTAAAAACCCATATAGGAACCAGAAATAGCTCACCAAGGGGCTAAACCCCTCAAAAAGGGGCTAAAACCCCCAAAAGGGACTAAAAACCCCAAAGGGAGCTAAAAAGAGACGAAAATGGGCCTTAAAAGCCTAGAAAGGGATTAAAACCCTAACCAAGGGCTAAAAACCCTAAAACTTGAGAAAAAAATTATAAATACAGGGGTGGGGGTCACTCTCAAATCACTCATTCTCTGCCTACCGGTACTCTGCCCGTTTGAGTGCCTTGAGGAGCCACCTCTCTCAAGCCATTCATCCCTCTCATTCCACTTGCTCCATTAGCCATACTCCATGTGTGTTGAGCATTGCTCCACACCACCTGAATCTGTAGAGAGGTAGCTTCCTGAGCTAGGGCATGGTGTCCCATCTTCCATAAAGATCTGAGGTATAATGGTCTTAATGATTTCTTTTTATTTAGGTTATGATTTAGCTGCACATATTTAGTTCATTGCTAACTGTTTGTTGTAGGTCTTTTACTTATTTATTTCTAACAGTACATTGCAAGTTTTCCTCCATCCAGTTGACTCTATCCTTTCGTCCTATAGACGGAAGGTAGGTGCTTCTCCACGTAGCCATGGTTTTCCCTGAACTACAATCAGATTGGAACAAGATGGAAAATTTCACATGCACAACTCCAAGAAACTAGTGCACACAAGAACCATCCATCTACATTACTGCTCCACAGAGATGTAGATTGTAGAAACATTTTCACAAGTTTTTATTCAAAAATAAATTTTTTCTCTTAGTATGAAATCTTATTCCTAATTTTTTTGCTTATTTGGAGCGGGGGGTTTTCCATGAGTTTTTCCCCATTTCCTCAATTTCTGTTAAGCAATTATTGTTTTTTTTAATTTAGATTGTATGGGTGACCTTTGGTCTTAGTTTTCAAGGCCCAGGTTATCCAAAGTCAAGATTAAGGGGGAGGGTACTGTTTGGATTATTATTAATCCTCCCTTTGACCACATAGTCTATTTGTCCATTCTCTTAGCATAGGAGGTATTCATCACTCCACTAGTGCACGGGGGACACACCTAAGGGACATCTGCCACTTACTGCACCTGATTATATGAGTTTAGGTTCCCTAGGGACAAATCCCTATAATTTAGGAACCCACTCCTAGTGCCACCGGCAGTCTCCAGGAGTTGACTCTAGTAGGTATTCAGTTAAGTCCAATTATGCTTTGATTCCCATCAGTTAGATCACTCGTAGTCATCCTGGTGCCAGTTTCCATGATTTAGGGGAAGTAGGGCGCATTTGCTCACAGCCTCATTAGTTAACTGGTTGTAAACTATTTTAGTGATCCGAGGTTGCATTAGTGAGCTCTAGTGGTGTTCTTCCCACACTGAGTTAGCTCTGGAGTCAGGTTGGTAGATTCTAATCCTATCTTTGGTATTCAAATTCTCCTATATGTATTACCATTGTATTACTTAATTATATATTGAATGGATTATGATTGATTATTCCAATTATTGGTCTTATGAGTTTTTTTATCTTCCATGAATTATTGAGTTGAATTTATCAATTGCTTCTCTCTCTTTTACATTTCTCCATTTGAGTCCTGCAGACTGATGATCCTATGCTTCATTGGATTTAACATGAGTGTGTTTTGCAGGTTGATGATCCTATGCTTCATTGAATTTAACATGAGTGTGTTTTGTATGTTTACTTCACATTTCACATGATTTATCATATGCTTCTCTTTAGGAGACAATTAAAAGATATATTTCGTTTTAAATTATTTGAAAAAGTATATTACATTTTAAATTATTTTGAGATAATCATTCTTTGAAATATGTCTTGGAGTAATATCTAAAAATATTTTTTATTGGTTAAGAGTTTGTCTTAATCAAGTTTAAAGAAACAAATAAATAACCCAACCAACATTCAAAAGAATTTGATATAAGTGAAAGTTTGATTCCTTAAACACCACCAACATAAATAAATAAATGATATACATTTTACCTTTCCACAATCTTACTATAATATTTATTTCCTCAAAAACTCACAAATTTTCTACCTAATATAAAATTGCCCACTAATAAATTAATAACACATAGACATTGAATCAAAATAAGTAGAAAGGAGTTTTAGTTTTAAGGGTTTACCTCATTTTAATCCACCCTTTATTAAAAAAATCTTGATAAGATTGAAACAAACTTTAAATGAAAAGATATGTGTGTTCACCTAATAATTTTTGAAAAAATCTTGATGAAATTGAAAAAAACTTAAATGAAAATATGTGTCTAAAATACTAATAATTTTAAGTAGTAAAAGATGATTTTATTTTTTAATAGTCATCTCAATCCTTAATCATAGGTAACAAAATCTTTTAAATACCTTTATTCAAATATCTTATGGATTAAAAAAATCTTTGAAATAATTATGAAAAAAGAATTAGTGAAAAGTGTTTATACATTCTTTATTTGTATGTCCTTTTTTAACAAAATTCTTATTTAATATAATTTTTTCAAAATCTTTTTCATTTTTATCAGCCCCTTATTCGAAATTCTGATTGACCTTTTTGTAAGTAGGAGAATTATTTATGTAATTGACTTTACTTGTAAATTCATCATTGTAAAAAGGAAAAAAAAGGTTAGGCGAAAAATCAACCGATGAAAAAAATTAGCTTCAACTTAAAAAAAAATCAATGATTTGAATCTAGGTGAATATTATTCTTATCGATGACAGAAATTCAATGAACTTAAAAGAAATTCAATGATTTAAATTTAGGTGAATGTTTTATGAAGAAATTGGAAAACAAGAAACATATAAATTTAATTTAATAATAATACAAAGAAATTCAATGATTTAACGCCTATGTATTCAATAATAATATCATTATTAACGATAATGCATTCTATAACATCATTCTTGAAATTGCAAACCAAAGTTATTAACGACAATGCATTCGATAACATCATTCTTGAAAGTGGAAACGAAAGTCACAAGCATGGCAAGAATTTGATGGTCAAATTGCCCGTCATGAGGTGATTTGACAATCAAATACAGAGTCAAAAATTAAAAAACTATTATGATTCTATTTTAAAATTGTTAAAATGGGTTACAAAGTTGTCAAAACCATCAAATTTGATTAGATATTTCGGTTTCAAATTCTTATACTGGTCACAAGATTGGCTTTTTTTAATTAAAAGAATTGAAATTTGTATTTATTTTGAAGTCAAAGTTACAAAATACCAATATAAATAAGCATGCCTCCTTTACTAATATACAGTGCATATTCCAAACTATTCTACCATACTAATCATGTTACCAATATATTTTATTCAACTACCACATCTTGTCAACAAGTGGCAAATTCCGTAATAAAGTAGTCTCCCATAGATCACTACAAAATCAAATACAAAAAGTGTGGCAATACAAAACAGGTAGACTGTCCAAAATAACCAACGCTACTACCTTTAAAAGACTAAATAGTAGCCATAATCAATCAAGATATCTTATGCAAATTCCTCAAAAAAGATGCAGCCATCCATTGGCCCAATAGCCTACTTGGAGAGTGTGTCCACCTGTTAATTCAATTCCTTGTATATGTGCTCGAAAGAAATCTCAAAGAATTCAAAGATCATTTTCTAGATTCTGCTCAACCAATGCTCCAAAAAAAGTGTTTTCATCTGAACTAGATCCTTAGCCCAACTGATGGTTCCCTTGTAATGACAAAAAATTTGAACCTGAATAATACCTCTAAGTCTGGCAAACCATAGCAGACCCTGCAAAGCCAAAAAATATGCCTTACTATTGCTTTCCTTTCCCACTGCCATCCTCAAACGAATTTGGTGGTTTCGTTTGATATTTAGAAGCATCCTTGCTCCACATATCCATCCCTTTAGTGCACCATCAAAATACCATGTCGAAAGACCTTCGGTCACCTCTAGGGGATCAATATCTCTAATCTTCTGTAGTTTAATGACTAGATCCAAATATTTAAGAGTACTAGAAAATCATGATGCTCACGTGATCAACAGATGGTTTTTTATCTTCAAAGATGCAATGATTTCTTTCCTTCCAAACCTCCCAAAGGCAAGTTTTTAAATTTAACTTTCCGTTGAAACCAATTTAGGAAGTAGTACTTGAACATGGGGCTCTCCCACTCATCCTCATGCTTTAATTTGTATTTCATATCCATCCAAATAACTCTAAAAAAACTGCAATGACATAATAAAATATCAATGGATTCTCTCGCTTCACGGTAAAGAGCACATCTACCAAGTCCTATAAACCCCCGCTTTAGCAAATTATCCCATGATAAGATTTGGTTTTCAAAGCATAACCAGAGGAAACATTTGATGTCGAGAGGAATTTTTTCCCTCCACAACTTACCATACCACCAAACAAGGGAAAAAGACCCCTCCTCTACAATGATTGCTTCATATGCTTTTTCCATAATAGGAATCCCATTTGGATTGCCCCAATCCCATACCAATTTATTGACCTCCTTGGATAATAAAATACCTACTCTATTCAGCTGAAGCACATAGTTGTCCCATTCCTCTTTAACATCCGTTGTGACTCCCGAATCTCCAGCACGAAGCCAATAAAATGCAGACAGATCCACCACTATTTTATTTCTAACATGTGTCAATACATGAATGTTCTTCTCATGCAATTGAGTAATTAGAGCTCTAGAAATCCTATAATCCTCCTCTAGTCCAGCAATTGGATCTATACCCACAAAGTTTGTATATCATTACCAACATGCCAACTGAGACCGCTCCCAAGTAAAGGGAATGCTTTGAGGAGACCTTTCCAAATGAAGGGTGCCAAGGAAGAGACTAACCTTTGTTGATGAATCCATACAGTGACCGGCACACCTTGCAAGTATTTAGGATTGATGGTACAACTTCATAGTCATGTATCAAATAAGCAACGCCATAAGCTCTTAGCTCTAAGGGAAAGACTCAACCAATTTAGTCTTTTAATACCCCATCCACCAAACTACTTTGGTAGCGCTAAGTTTTCCCATGTAGCTAGATGCATCTTCGAATGATGATGACCTCCAATCCAGAGAAAAGGAAAAATATTTTTCCAAATTCTATCAATCACTATCATATGAAATAAAGTCAAGGAGAACCAATAGACAAGGCGAATCTGCAATACTGAATTTACCAATACCAATCTTCCTCCGAGAGACAACCAAAGGTATGTCCAATTTTTTATTCTTCTATCGACCCTTTGAATGAGCCAATTCTAGTCATCTACTCTGTAACAGTTAGGTTTCAGTAAATAACCCAAGTATTTAAATCCTAGGTCAATCTTCTCCACACAATTGGGGAAAAATCATGTCATAAGATCACAACTTATCTCTAGGATAATTATGGAGGAACATAGACTCATCCGAACTAACCACCATACCATGGCTTTACAAAAATAGTCAATAATTTCCTTATAAGGCTGCAATTCAACCACATTCCCTAATCCTAACAAAAGCACATCATCGACAAATAGTAAATGTGAGATGTACACAGAACTTGAGATTTTAATACCTTTTATAAATGTGTCCTCCCTCACTTTTCTAATGAGCCTGCTAAGACCCTCAATGACCAAAATGAAAAGCAACGATGACAACGGACACCCTTGTCGTACTCCCCTACTACACCCAAAATAGGTGGTAGGAGTTTCGTTAATTAAAACAACATAAGAAGCCAAGTTGATGCAGGCCATAATCCAATTGGTGACATCGACAAGTAGCCTTATCTGAATAAGCATGAATGTAATAAAGGACCAATCCACACGATACAAAGATTTCACTAAGTCCATTTTCAAAATGAAAGCGTGTAGATGCTTGGATTTCACTGAGTGAAGACACTCTTGTACAATCCCAACCGCATCCAATTTCTTCCTCGAAGCAAGGAATCTGAACTATTAAGGTGAAATACACTTCTCCAAAATCGGCTTCATCCTCTTTGATATTATCTTGGTGATAATTTTATAAATCAAATTACATGGAAAAATGGGCATGTAGTCATTGAAGGTCTCTAGCTTATCTTTCTTTGGAATCAAGGTAACAAATGTAGTACTAAGGTTCTCAAGAATGAATTCCTCCTTATGTGATTCTTCAATGGCCCCAAGTACGTCTTGAACCCATCACATCAAAGAAATGAAGGAAGAACTCCACAGTCCATCCATCTAGGCCTGGACTCTTGTCCTTGCTAAACTTTTTTAATACCCCTAGGACCTCCTCCAATTCGACTTTCTTGCCCACTTTTAAAACTTCCTCATAGGAGAAAAATATGGCATATAGTCTCAGAACCTTAAATTGTTCACCCAGATTTCTTGAATGTTCTTACTTGTAAATTTTTTAAAATGAAGTACTACTTCATCTTCCAGGTCTTTATATTTAGTCAAGGTAGTGTCGTCCATAGACCTCAGTTCCCAGACAGAGTTCATATTCCTACAATGGGATGCAAACTTCTGGAAAAAAATTTGTGTTTGAATCCCCTTTAATCCATTACACTCTACTTTTGATATTCCAAGTAGACTCGGTCTATGCTAATATCTTTTCTTTATGGAATTCAAGATTAATCATCTCCACCTTTCTATCAGTTGCAAAGAGGCCACCATCAATCTTGTTGACCAAATCCTCAATTCTATTTTCAGTATCAACCATCTCTTTCAAATTTTCCTTCTTCTTCAATCTATCCCATTTAATCACATCATGCCTCAATAGTCTCAACTTCTTAATCATATTTTAAATTGAAGACGGATGAAACAACTTGGAAAAGGATGCCAAACAAGATTCCACAAGAGAGTAGAACTCCGGTTCCTCCAACCATGTGCGGTTGAACTTGAAGGGGTAACCCAAAAAATTTGAATCAAAATCCAACTGAAGTGCAATAGCTTTGTGGCCCGAAACTCCTTTTGACATGGACCAAGATCTGTATCACCCAACCGTCTATGCTAGTTGTTCTGCTATCAAAAATCGATCAAGTCTTTTAGCAATCCCAGCATTACTAGAATACCCATTGGACTAAGTAGGGGTCATATCAAAGGGGATAACTTCCATTAAACCCGCCTTCTCAAATATGTCACAAAAATATGATGCCAATGGATCATTAACAGCATTTGAACCCCACACTTCATCAATTGATAGTGTCAAATTCAGATCACCCGCTACAATAAGAGATGAATCTGCCAAAAGTCCAGATTCCACCACCCAGTCACAAAAAAGCTTCCTAGCTCTATATGGGCCATAAATTTTAAAATATTGAGTAGTCTCTTCAATCCCATAACCCTTTCCTCAATCAAAATCCCTATAAAGGTATATAAAGAAGAGAAATCAGCAAGGGTTGGGTTCCATGCTACTAATAATCCCCCCAAATAATCCATTAGCATCCACTCCACAACATTTCCATATAGGTTTAATCTTAAGAAGAAATTCACATGATTTTTCCCTCGGTGCCATGGTCTCATGTAGTAAAATAATCTTTGGACCCATCTTATCAAGTACACACTTCAATTCAGTTATTTGGGAATACTTCCAAGCCCCCTAATATTGAAATACAAAATGATCATTGAGGAACCTCCTGATGGGGAACACATGCTCTAAGAGCACTAGAATTATCAACATATGGAGAATTGAAAGTTAAGGTCAGTGCCACTGATTTCACTAAAGATCATTTGGGGCTAATCCATTTTTTCTCTGCAGACCAATTAGTGGAAGCCTTCAATTTAGATTTCTTATGAGATGTAACATTAATGTATGTAATTGAGGAAATAAGGATGGATAGATCATTTGAAGTGATGTCATCAAGGGTCCCAACATAAGAAGTGAGCTACATTTTAATAGAACCCACTAAAAAATATGAAGGTTAATCCCGAAAACCTAGGTTTGGATCCTCATCCAGCAAGGAAGAAGACAAGAAAAATGTTTAGGGTTCCCTATCCCCTTCATCAATATCCATGAAATCAGGCCCAACAATCGTAGTGGCACTAGTAATCAACCCTAGCTCATAGTTAGGAGGCCCTAGGGATTATACCGTATGATTTGGGGAATCAATAGGAGGAGTATCACCCAAGGGAAACAAACATTTCAATGTTGATGGTTTGTTCTGATAATCATTTCCACCTAGTGGGTCTGTAAGGGACATGGAACCCAAATTTTCATTTGTTGTGAGGGATTTAAGCAATAAAGGTAGAAAGGTTTGAAACTTATCCATAAAATGTTGAGCCACTTACACATCCATTGACAGTAGAAATGACACAGTTTTACCCCAATCAGTCAATTCTTTGTGAGATGAGTAATCCTCTATATTATCACTCCAGTACCTAGAGCATGAATAGTTCAAATGTCTCATACTATGACATCAGAAACACCGGAATAGAACCCTCCAATAATCGAACTTCTTTGAGAAAGTCCCCTCCTCCCACTAAACATCAACATATTCCAAAAAACTCTCAGTGATATCAACATCCATCAAGATCCCAGGAATCCTTCTATTGTTTGGCATAAGAGTCGCTTCCTCCACCTTAATGAAATGCGCTATGGAATTACCCAGCTCCACAAAGACCTTGAAGTTCCAGAAGTGAAGTGGCCAACCAGGTAACAACAACCAAAGGTGTCTATGTCTGAGCTTCTCCTTCCATGGATTGAACATCGAATGCCAGTTACACAATACTAGAGACCCAATGCACCGAATAAAAAGTGAAAATATACCTAGCCATTCACCATCATAATAACTCTCGACACATGGTGGATGAGGAGATTCCACACCTGAGTAATCCAGTCTAAAATCTAAACCATGTTCAAATTAATGTATTCAAACATCCCCAGTAACTACTTATAGGATAGTCCCTACACCATATCCAACATCACATCCTTCCCCAAAATGCATAAGTCTTTTCCTTTCCTTGCCCTTTCAATCTGAATTTTCCTGTGGTCGTGAGCATTTTTTCCTCTTTGATAAACCCTGCATGAAAATTCGGTATGAGACCCTCTTCCATACCGATGATCCTCAAGGATGACCAAGGAATCATCCCCCTACCTAATAGAAGTTCCTGCTAAATCTAAAACCGAAGGACCGGTTCCTACAATAGGCTCTAGGTTGAAAGGAGTATACACAAATTGGGAACAAGGATTAGTACAAACCCTAGAATCCTTACACTGGGATAAGGATTAGTCCCTACCAATAAATCTCCAGGTCTTATCAAATTTTTCATTGAGTCCCACTTCTGGTCCCTAGACATTCCCAACATGTGTTCTTAGGACCTTCAACGATTGTCGAAACCCTAATATTTTCGACGACTCCCCTGTCACCATCATAGCATAGAACCCTCGGATAATGACGACACCTCTTGCAAACAACCATCCTCAACACCATAGGAAAAACAATGCCAAACACCAAGAACATAATAAAATACCAAAACCTTAAGTTAACACCCCACAACCCCATGCTAACATGATCAACATAGTAGACAAGATTGGATTCTATAAAGATAGGTGTTTCTTGTTTGTATAAAAAAATTTAAAACGATAGTATATTGGTTATATAGAAAATTGACGTTAAGTTTTATAAAAAAAATTAATTTAAGTGAGAAGGATTTTGTTTTTGTTAGTAAGTGTAGTATCCTTATATTACTTCAGAACTAATAAAGTACAAAAATAGTAGTACAGGAATTCTCGGTACACTGGAGAGACCAGGCATAGCCGAGTTGATATTATATGGATTCCCATTAGCTTCCAGTTTGACAGAATGATTCCCCAAAAGACCGACCTTTCGGTCCCCGACCCCGAGTCTATGTAGATACTGAATATTACTAAGACTTACGACTTTCTAAGAATCCATAATACTTTTAACATAGTAATTAGAATCAAACATTACAATGATTAACATAGCGGCTTCAGACGAAGGGATTGCACAGATGACCAGAGTAGCATGGCCCCTCCTTTGGAAAAAATAAAAATAGACAAGGACAACTTCCATCACTAGGTAGGCGGGTCACGAAGGGAAGAGGCTTGTTCTTCCCTAGGAAGCTCCCTGGGGTGGTCAATGAACTCCTCTGTAAGCATTCCCAATATGATAAATCTCGTTGCATTGTCTTGTTTCCCTCCTCAAATCAGATCCAATGCCTCTCTGATGTCGTGCGCCAAATGCGCCTTTGTTTGGACATCACGGGCCAACAGAATTTGAATTTCGGAAAAGGGGTTGGAAGCAAGGGGGCTGCCTTGATTCTGTTCATACTCATGCAGCAGAGCAATATCCTTGTTCGCAATTTGGGTTTCAATAGGAGTAGGAGTTTTTGTCATATACTATGCCCCCCAATTGAACGCCAGAGGAACATGAACTTCCTGGGGATTCGGCTCTTGTTGGGAAAAGCTAGCAAAAGGCCGACCTTCTCCCTCAATTCTCACATTATCACCGTGGCATCTCCTAACTCTCCATTGAGGCGCCATTTCATCCCCGGATAGATTACCAATAGAACTAATCCACACAAAGTTCAGCCTTCTATTCTCCAGATTAACACCCAACAACATAAACATACCATCCCCAATGGGGGTATTTATGGAAATTATTGTCATCTGAGTGAGGTACACTAGACTCATGGAGCCTGAGTAAACTTCTCCCTTTGCATGCTCTATTTTCTTAGCAATAATAGCTCTATATTTATTGATCAAATACAAATATTCATGGCCTTCCTTCTCTCGTGTATGATCTAGGCAAAGGTTGCACATTTTATTCTCCGGCATACAACCTTCCTTACTGCTTTCCTCACGTTGGAGAATTCTCAGGATAAGGCCAACGATATACCCAAAAGGGAAAGAACCTTCACCTGTTCCGTACGATCCTGAGTGAAAATGAGGCATATTTATTTAAAGACGGCAGGTTCAGGACTGTCCTTTCTAGATCGTTGCAACGTGTCGAATTCTTTGGTTTCCCTATTCATACCTGCTCCACTTGTCCTGACATAATGAGGAAGGGTATTGTCACGCAAGGTGATGACATGTGGATTTGCCACTTCCTTCACAACCACCGCATCTTCCTTAGGATTAAGCCATAGTACTCCATCTGTCCCGATCACGTGCCCACCATGCAGTGCCATATATGTGGCATGGTTCCCATGCATGCAGAGAGAAGGGTCATCCCTAGAGGTTAAGATATGTCCTTGAGTACCTCTACCAACATCGTGACGTGGAGGTTCATCCTGTTTGGCCTCTGTATTTTTTGATATCTTACCATTATCAATTTCCTCCAACTCCTCACAACGTCTCCAAAGCATGCAGACGCCTGAGTTTGCCTTTTGTTCTACATGGAAGGAGGTTATTTTACCGACCCCTTCATTTGCTAAAGCATCTCCCACCTTATTCCCATTCCTTCTGATATGGGAGAAATGTATAGCCGAGGTATTGATTAGCAGCCATGTGAGCTTTGCAAGTTGACACTCCCACCTCTAATTCCTTGAAACCTTGGCTATAGCGGAACCCTCTTGTAGTATTATGGAGGTGTCTACGATAATTAGGGAGCCTCCTTCCATAATCAAACAAGACCTCTATTGTTGCAGCGCCCATTTCATCCCACTTACTAATCCTTCCAATTCCTCCATATTGTTGGTGTCGATTCCTATGCCACACTAGAAAACGCTGAGAATTTTCCCTTCTGAATTCTTAATTACACCTCCAAACCCCATTGGTCCCGAATTACCTTCGGTTGCTCCATCAAAATTCATTTTACAGGATCCTTCCACCGGATATTGCCATGAATCAGAGTTGTGTGGAGGTGTGTTCGAGGATCGTAGGTAAGCATTATTCACATGTACTCTATAAATCCCCTAATCATAAAGAATTTTCCTTTCTAATGTATCTGCTTCACTGGCTCTCTGAGTCTAGCGGTTTAGGATAAGAGTTTCCTTTATATGAATTTCAATTAGATTCCATACCTCTTCTGTATGTCGATTTTTGTTTTCAAATATTTTCTTGTTTCCCTTTTCCATATCTCCCAAACAACGAAGCCAGGAAACATTTTCCATGCCCTATTCAAGATCTCATTTTTGAAAACTTGTTACGGCCAGTTGGCAATTGTTAAGTCTGGACATCCCTTGTGCCTATAATTTTTCCTAAATTTTTCTACTCCTTTCTCCCATAGAGAAGCCGCCATAGGGAATGCATCGAGAACATGGTTGATAGTTTCATTGCCAGCTTCACATATGAAACATCTTGAAGGTCCCAATAACTCGTGAATTTGTAGGTTGTCCCAGGTGAGGATACTCCTTCTAAGAAGTAGCCAACAGAAGACCGTGACCTTAGGCAACCATCTCCCACCCCATAGTTTCTACCATTTCCTCTCCTTCTCCATTCTGTTAGTTTTCATCAACAGCCCTATCGCCTCTTTGATATTGAAGTTCCAAAATTGGAGTAACTCGATTTGATCTTGTCCGCCCCATACTCCATGGGGATCTTTCTATTGCATAGTTCCTCATAGAATTCGTCGATGTTATCCTCTAAGGCATAGGATTTCCACCATTCTTTTGGTTTTCAAGACGTGAAATTTTTATCTGCTGATAGGGGTCCCAGAAGTCTTCCACTCGTTCCAATGGGCTACTCTAGAGGTAGTGGAGTAATTCTAGTATATCATCTCTGTTGGCTATACAATAATCCTTTTTCCAAGCATCCTTGGTGAAAGATGTCGACTTTTCGTCTCTAACCTCCCAAAAACTATGGCTTTGGATAAGAGTTCTATTTTCTTGGGAATCTTTTCGATATGCTTGAGACTGGGATATCTTCCCCGAATCTGATAAGTTGTTGTTTCAGCCAGTGTGGAGCATATTTCTTATGCCACAACTTCACCCATGATTCCTCTGAATGGGAGATCCATTTCCACCAATTTTTTCCCCCATTACTATGTTTATGTCCGTCATGTATCTAAGTCCTAGTCCCCCTGCTTCCTTTGGTTTACATAAGGTTTTCGAATCAACTAGATCCCACTTCATGTGTCCTTCGGTTCCCCCCCCAGAGAAAGGTTCTTTGGATATTTCGTATTTGTTTTAACACTGATTTGGGTGCGACCAAGACAGAGAAGAGGTAAAGAGATATAGCTTGGAGAACTGACTTAACCAAGATTAATATACTAGGGAGATTAAGAGCCCTAAAGGTCCAATGGCTCAGTTTTTGCTTGAGCTTATTCAGTAATTCCCTCCAAGATATTTGTTTTATCGTAGAATCCGCTAAAGGAGCTCCCAGGTATTTAGAAGGTAACATATTGTTGTCGCCTTTCACACACCTGGGTTACGTGGCAAAAATCTTCAAGCCACTCGGTGTGTCCTTGGGGGCAAGTCTCGAGTCAAGGCTGTCACCTTGTTCTTGACTCCTCCGTTTAGGCTCAACTCCTAATGAAGCCAAGGGGGGTAGACCCTATTAATTTACTAAGGCAAAATTATTTAGTATGATGATGGTATTAAAGAGTAAGTTTTTTAGGAGTTTAAATTTAACAATTGTAAACAACAAATAACATGATGATATAATCACAAGTAAGCATGAAAATGACACCCAATCACATATAGATTGAAAGAAATAAACAGTTGACCAATGCCTTGAAAATGGAGTCGAAAAACAATTAAGAGTGCTTGCAAGTGCTGGAATGAATGTTGTGCAATTGTATCTTGGTTAATTTTAAATTAATGTAAGAAGATGAGTAATTTAACTTAGGTGAGGGGACTCCAGATATACCCAGGGGGTACTTGAAGTATGTCTAAAACTAAACTGTCATGGCTACCCTCAAGGAATATGTGGGCTGAATGGAGTCTCTAAGGCTGTTGTTCATAATGCACCCGAACGTGTAACAGAGATCGGCACCCCAAGGTCACTTTTCAGGAGTTCCCGCTTCCTTTGGGTATTTTGCCACTGTAATAGTTTGATCGAGGCGTTGTATTTTCGCCTGATGGTTTGTCAATTTGGGGAGAGTGAATCCTAATTATTCTATTCACTCAAGTGCTTTTGATGCATCTTGAATAATCGAACGAACCGTAGCCAAGTACAGAGCATACACACATGAGTCTTTGTTATTTTTAGTAAATTTTAAAAATAGGTGTTCTTGTTAAAAAGAAAACCCTCCAAGAACCTCTTTCAATCCAAGTGGATCTCAATCGGTGAATCAAGGAGGGGTTAATTTTATTATGACTAACGAAACAATTGATGAAAAAGGAATCAAATATACACAACACCGGTTTTCTAATTAGTCCTACCACGCATCTCTTTCCCCTTGCGGGTCAATCGGGAAGTCATGGGGTAAGTAGTATGATTAATTTTGAAATTAAAATATGGAATAATGCAAAATTATATCAAATTATACAATCCTGCATGTCAGTACTAAACTAGAGCAGAAAAAAGGGGAAAATGCAAAAAAGTGAAACGGACGCAAATCCCCCCTAGGGGGATGGGGAGCGGGCTCAAAAGAGCCTACTCAAAAAATATTTTATTTTATTATTATTGGTTACAATATTAGCAAACTAAAATATCAAAAACCTCTTGGTCCTTTTACGAGATGAAACCAAGATCTTACAACTCTCCAAAAATTTTAAATTTTAGTGAAAGGGGAGACCCCTGGGGGGATTTGAACGCTCCCGAGGCCACTTTTGAACAACAAATTCTTTTATTTTCTGTTATGAATGCTAAAAAACAACAAGAATTTTAGAATAACATATTCCTAAAATCACTTTAAGAGTACATTTGGATCAACCTACCTTAACTCAAAAAAGATTAAGTTAAAACTAGCTAAAAAGGTGAAAAAGGAACCAAGGAAAGCAACCTTTCCTTGGGATCTTGGCTTTATATTTGTGCAGCCAATGAAATATGCATTTATTGTTGGATTTAATCTTTTTAAAATAGAAAAGGAAATCTAGAGCATGCAATCTATTGATTTTCTTTAGCTTGCCATGCAAAACAGACGATTTCCTTATGCTAGATCTAGAATGCTTAATGATACTTTTCAGAATTGAGATCTAGACTATGAGCTTTGAAATAGTAGATCTATGTAAATTTTACTTTGATATAACAGATCCAAATGATAACAAAGCTTTTGAACACAGTAACCAGGTAAGAAAATTGATTTTTTGAAGGAGAGAGAGTGTTGGAATCCTGGGAATGTTAGGCTTTGGAGTCTGCTTTGGTGGAACACTGAAGGACTATTTCATTCAGAAGATCTTGATGATGAGGAAGATGCAAACCAGCTCAACCTCTTCTACAAGTGAGATCACCTGCAACTTAGAAATCCTTGCACAAACATATGGTTAAAACATAGGTGCTTCTGGAAGAGATAATTGGAAAGCATACAATTAAACTTAAAATACATACAACTCCAATAGATCTTAAAGAAGCAGCAGTAAGAGCATAATTCAAACTAGAATAAACTCTTACCTTAACAGGAGGGAGCTCTCTCCTTCAAGGCCAACAATTAACCAACAAAAGCAATGATAAATAACACAGATTATACCTCATAATCATTTGACAATCACCATCCACACATGAAGAGCATTACACCATAGATCTTACCTCCAAAGCTTCTTTATTCCAGAATAATAAACAATAACACGGTACAAGAGCAACATCACCTCAATCCCAGTTCTAAGTAACTCGGAAAGGAGGCAGACATGCTTTATTTATACACAAAATTGAAACCCCAACCCAGAGGGGGCGCAAATCCCAAGGAGATAGACCACTGCAGCTGGAGGAGAGTCCATCAATGCCTGATCTGAAGTTGAACTGAGCTTCTACTGAGTTTGAATGTCAATCGGAGAGCTGATCTGACTGACACCTCAACCTGTTGACTAAATCATCCACCAAAACTCATCCAAATGATCCCACACATGTGGAGGAGAGAGGGAGGGCGAAATTCCCCATAAAGGAAGTTGAAGTTCAACTCTGGATCCACCCAGATCACCTCCTTCAGTCAAGGATTTGTCAGATCCGGTCAATCTGCTGCAGATTTGACTGATTTCAATCAAATCGGCTCAGAATACACTAATCCAGGATTTTGGATTTGTTCCATTATTCATTAATTTATTAATTAAAATAATCAATAATTGATTTTTTGGGGCTTTCTGACCTAAGTGATGGAAAATCACTCAAAACTAAGAAATAGTGGGTCTATAGGTTTAAATGGTGCTCTTAGCTTGAAAATGAGCACCTACATGACTAAGTCTAAATTTTGAGCCCACTTTTATTACAAAACCTTTTTTTCTAATTAAACTATTAACAAATAGCCTAAGTTTTGGAAAAAATAAATTTTAATAAAAACACTGAAAAAATTAAAAAATAAATAAAAAAGTTAAAAAAACCTAGGGGGACTTAGACATGTTCATATGACTCGACCATGATGCCTAGCATGTTTATACACTGACACATAGACTCTAATAACCTTAATAAGCCTAAATGCCAAGCCGACCACCCCAACTTTGGACGTATTGAGTGAAAAACTCAGAAATTATCAGTCGTTTATTCAACAACCAATAATAACTAAGGGAAAAAACACCCTAGGTTGATCGGATTAACAAATAAAGTCTAAGAGACCAAGTCTTTTACAGACACTATCATTCTAGAACATTTATTACAATTCCCCCAAGGGGGTATGAACATGTGATATAGTACAACAAAGTTTCCCAGAAACAAGACTGAAGGTCTTCTGAAGTCCGAACAAGTTATCCTTGTCCGGTTCACCAGGCTCACTTGATAAAAAACCACTAAGTACAACTTAGGTGGTAACATTCTAGCTCCAATTGTGGGACGTGTCCTCAATTTGGTCATAGGGCAAGGAGAGGATACAAGAACACCAGAATCTCTGGTTTGTACACCCTATAAAAAAATCTCAACTTGACAAGAAAACCTCAGTAGCACAAGCTTTATATAAAAACCAAATGAACCATTAAGCTGATTTATTTAAACAAAATAAATGTAACTAACTAATGGAAGCAAAGTTTTATTATAGCTAAGTACAAAATAGAAATGCAGAAAGTAAATTCTCTCTTTCAAGGAGCTTATTTTCCTACTCTAAGCATGATATAAAAAGGGTTAAGTGTAATCATAAATCCAATGTAACCACCTAAGTATTTTATTAACATAAAAAAAAATTCCGTGTCTTTGGTTACCAGCCAAAGTAAGGATACCTTATTCAGAAATTGCAAACCTGCGTGATGATCCAGAATGGGCAGGATGGATGGGAGATCATAAGAATATAATACTTCATCAAATTTCTTCCCAAACTGGTATTTGCTTGCACAAGCTGCTTCTATCCATGACTGGATAGGGTTAATATACAAATCAGAGTGATGAGGCAGATTGACTACACCATCATACTGATCATCAAGGCTTATCGGATGATAACTCATTGTATAAGCCCCAAGTGGCTCTAAATCATAAGGAAACTCCATATGTGAGGATGATAATTGAGACTGATATTCCACTGACTGCATCACATCTGTCTTTTCACAACACTGCTTCTCAATGTATTCATTATTGATACCTTTGTACGACTCTGAATGATATGACTCTAAATGATCATATAAGAGTTTTGAATGCTCCTCTTCCATACTAGGATTTTCCAAGGTCTCCAGATCCATGCTTCCCTCCATGGAAGTATAGTAGATTGGACTTCCTCAAATTTCTAAATAGACACTCCCCTTGCTGGATATAGCATAGATAGGATTCTTAATAAGATATCCACAAAAATCCCAATAGTCATCACCATCATTTATGTTAAATGTGATGGATTCCCCATTGCTGATATCAAGTTCCGATATCAAGTTCTCTTTGTCTTCATTACTGATACTAATATATGGCTCAAACTGATCATGTGGATAAACTGCATGCTCCTTTTTCATATCAAAGTTTCCCAAGGCCACATGGTCCATGCTCTCTCCTTTATATATGCCATAGACAGAAAAATCAACAAAACCATCAAAAGTTTCTGGTTCATTATTTTCCTCTTTATTCATGTCATAGACTGGATTTTCCATGAATGTCCAGGACTCCTCATCAACATCTTTGTCGGGGATAAGGGAGTCTTCATCACTTGTATCATGCTCCAAGTTATACTTGTCCTCATTTTCATACTCATCTTCTTCAGAGAAAAGGTCACAAGGCAGTAAACCTTCCAGACTGTCATCATTATATGGAGAACACGTAGGAGTCCCATCATGTACATTACAGTTTTCATCATAAGTTTAACTATAAGATTCTGCAATGGTTTCATCCTTAGGTTTGTACTGTTTAGCTGGTGACAAAGGGTAGGCCTAGCCTACCATGTATATATGATCAGGCTCGCTTGAAGTTGTTTCTTGACTACTGACCTCGGGAAGTCAATGTTCCATGACTTGATTTGCAACATAACAAGTGCTTTCTTGGTGGAATTGTTCACAGGGTCTACACCATGGAATTACTTCTTCTACCATGTTAGCTAAGTCTAACTGGTTTGGAATCCTAGGATCTTTTTGAGGAAAGTTATTTTGATACATCTGATTTTGCCTAGGCCGAAAGTTCCTAGGTCCATTATTTCTTTCCATTATGCATATGATTCCGTTGTGCGGACTGATTTTCCATAAGTTGGTTTTGACTAGTAACCAAGTCTTTTATCATGTCTGTTACCTTTTCCATGGGATCTTTAGAGGCTCCCTTTTCTTATGATTCAACGGATTTTCCCTTTTCTTTGTTGTATGAAGTGTTTCCCCTAGTGTAACCTGGAATGTTGGATTTGTCTGAAGACTGCATATTCTTTTCTATTTTTTCAGCCAATTCTTGAGCAGTTTTTAGATCGGTCGGCTCTTTGTCTCTTAACTGGTACCTCAAATCACCACTGAAAGCTTTGATGTAAGACATGAGGATGGAGGCATCCTTTGGCTTGATTTATTTAGGGAGGTCCACAACCACACGCCTGAACTTAGTGTTAAATTCATCCATGGTTTCATTCTCCATCTTCTTAATGTTATGAAGGGCAGCAAGCAGATGTCTTGGTTCTTTCTTTTCTTCCCATTTCTTCTTAAAACCCTCTAGGAATTCACTAAGATTTTTATATGAATCATCATCTAGGTTGAGGTACCATTCTACAGCATCATCTTCTAAGGATAAATCAAAGAGCTTCATTTTGACATCGTCATGGTCATGGGCAGCATCACTGCAATATTTGACCAGGTGCTTTTCAAACTTTCGAAGGTGAGAGTTGGTAGTGATGGAATTATTGCCCTGAAATATGGGGAGCTTCTTGATAGCATCTTTTGGAATGGCATGGGAAGCACCTGCTATCTGAGAAAAGTCAAGGGGTTTGAACAATTCTGTCATTTCTTGAGATTGGTGTACATGACTCTCTACAAACATGTGGTGGATATCTGAGAGGGATTGGTTTCCTAAATTTTCAAGGTTTCTACGAGAAGTCTGCCTATTCAATATTTCCCTAATAAACCTTTCGGGATCAGGGAGAGGATTGAATAATTGATGGTGGATTCTTCGGGTAGAAATTCTTGGAGGGATGTTAGACAGTGGAGTCGCCCGATGGATCAAGTTTTAATTTGTATGTTTTTTAAAGACTAGATCAATAAAAAAATTCTATCTTTTTAGTTGTTTAGAAAAAAGTTAAGCTAAGTCTTACTCGGGAATAAAACAATTTATCCCCGGCAACGGTGCCAAAAAGTGTTGCCGCCTTTCACACACCTGGGTTACGTGGAAGAAATCTTCAAGCCACTCAGTGTGTCCTTGGGGGCAAGTCTCGAGTCAAGGCTGTCACCTTGTTCTTGACTCCTCTGTTTAGGCTCAACTCCTAACGAAGCCAAGGGGGGTAGACCCTATTAAGTTACTAAGGAAAAATTATTTACTATGATGATGGTATTAAAGACTAAGTTTTTTAGGATTTTAAATTTAACAATTGTAAACAACATATAACATGATGAGATAATCAAGTAAGCACGAAAATGACACCCAATCACATATAGATTGAAAGAAAGAAATAGTTGACCAATGCCTTGAAAATGGAGTCGAAAAACAATTAAGAGTGCTTGCAATTGCTGGAATGAATGTTGTGCAATTGTATCTTGGTTAATTTTAAATTAATGTAAGAAGGTGAGTAATTTAACTTAGGTGAGGGGACTCCAGATATACCCAGGGGGTACTTGAAGTATGTCCAAAACTAAACTGTCACGGCTACCCGCAAGGAATATGTGGGCTGAATGGAGTCTCTAAGGCTGTTGTTCATAATACACCCAAAGGTGTAACAGAGATCGGCGCCCCGAGGTCACTTTTCAGGAGCTCCCGCTTCCTTTGGGTATTTTTCCACCGTAATGGTTTGATTGAGGCGTTGGATTTTTACCTAATGGTTTGTCAATTTGGGGAGAGTGAATCCTAATTATTCTAGTCACTCAAGTGCTTTTGATGCAGCTTGACTGATCAGACGAACCGCAGCCAAGTACAAAGCATACACACAGGAGTCTTCGTTAGTTTTAGTAAATTTTAAAATAGGTGTTCTTGTTAAAAAGAAAACCCTCCAGGAACCTCTTTCGATCCAAGTGGATCTCAATCAGGGAATCAAGGAGGGGTTAATTTTATTACGACTAACGAAACAATTGATGAAAAAGGAATCAAAGATAGACAACACCAGTTTTCTAATTAGTCCTACCACACATCTCTTTCCCCTTGCGGGTCAGCCGGGAAGTCGTGGGGTAAGTAGTATGCTTAATTTTTGAAATTAAAATATGGAATAATGCAAAATTATATCAAAGTATACAACCATGCATGTTAGTACTAAACTAGAGCAGAAAAAAGGGAAAAATCCAAAAAAGTGAAACGGACGCAGATCCCCCCTGGGGGGATGGGGAGCGGGCTCGAAAGAGCCTACCCAAAATTATTATTATTGGTTACAATATTAGCAAACTGAAATATCATAAACCTCTTGGTCCTTATACAAGATGAAATCAAGATCTTACAACTCTCCAAAAAATTTAAATTTTAGTGAAAGGGGAGACCCTTGGGGGGATTTGAACGCTCCTGATGCCACTTTCGAATAGAAGCTTCTTTTCTTTCCTATTACACCTGCTAAAAACTACCAAGCATGTTAGAATAACATATGCCTAAAATCACTTTAAGAGTACCTTTGGATCATCCTACCTTAACTCAAAAAAGATTAAGTTAAAACCAGCTAAACAAGTGAAAAAGGAACCAAGGAAAGCAAGATTTCCTTGGGATCTTGGATTTCTACTTGTGCAGCCAATGAAATATACATTGATTACTGGTTTTAATCTTTTTTAAACAGAAAAGGAAATCTAGAGCATACAACCTACTGATTTTCTTTAACTTGCCATATGCAAAACGGACGATTTCCTTATGCTAGATCTAGAATGCTTAATGATACTTTTCAGAATTGAGATCTAGACTATGAGCTTTGAAATAGAAGATCTATGTAAATTTTACTTTGATATAACAGATCCAAATGATAACAAAGCTTTCGAACACAGTAACCAGGTATGAAAATTGATTTTTTGAAGGAGAAAGAGAGAGAAAGAGTGTTGGAAGCCTGGGAATGTTGGGCTTTGGAGTTTGCTTTGGTGGAACACCAAGGGACTATTTCATTTAGAATATATTGTATATGAGGAAGATGCAAACCAGCTCAACCTCTTCTACAAGCGAGATCATCTGCAACTTAGAAATCCTTGCACAAACATATGGTTAAAACATAGGTGCTACTGGAAGAGATAATTGGAAAGCATGCAATTAAACTTAAAATACATACAACTCCAATAGATCTGAAACAAGCAGCAGTAAGAGCATAAATAAAACTAGAATAAACTCGTACCTTAACAGGAGGGATCTCTCTCCTTCAAGTCCAACAATTAACTAGCAAAATCAATGATAAATGACACAGATTATACCTCATAAGCATTTGAAAATCACCATCCACACATGAAGAGCATTACACCATAGATCTTACCTCCAAAGCTTCTTTATTCCAGAATAATAAACAATAACACAGTACAAGATCAATAGCACCTCAATCCCAGTTCTAAGTAACTCGGAAAGGAGGCATCCATGCTTTATTTATACACAAAATTGAAACCCCAACCCAGAGGGGGTGCAAATCCCAAGGAGATAGACCACTGCAGCTAGAGGAGAGTCCATCAATGCCTGATCTGAAGATGAACTGAGCTTTTACTGAGTCTGAATGTCAATTGGAGAGTTGATCTGACTGACACCTCAACATGTTGACTGAAGCATCCACCAAAACTCATCCAGATGAGCCCACACGTGTGGAGGAGAGAGGGAGGGTGAAATTCCCCATAAAGGAAGCTAAAGTTCAAATCTGGATCCACCCAGATCACCTCCTTTAGTCAAGGATTTGTCAAATCTGGTCAATCTGGTGCAGATCTAACTGATTTCAATCAAATCGGCTGAGAATCCGCTAATCTAGGATTTTGGATTTGCTCTGTTATTCATCAATTTATTAATTAAAATAATCAATAATTGATGTTTTGGGGCTTTCTGACCTAAGTGATGGAAAATCACTCAAAACTAGGAAATAGTAGGTCTATAGGTTTACATGGTGCTCTTAGCTTGAAAATGAGCACCTACATGACTGAATCTTACTTCCGAGCCCACTTTTATTACAAAACCAATTTTTCCAATTAAACTATTAAAAAATAGCCTAAGTTTTGGAAAAATTAAATTTTAATAAAAAACACTGAAAAAATTTTAAAAAATAAAAAAGTTGAAAAAACCTAAGGGGACTTAGACATGTTCATATGACTCAATCATGACGCCTAGCATGTTTATACATTGACACATAGACTCTAATAACCTCAATAGGCCTAAATGTTAAGCCGACCATGCCAACTTTGGAGGTATTGAGTGAAAAACTCAAAAATTATCAGTCGTTTATTCAACAACCAATAATAACTAAGGGAAAAAACACCCTAGGTTGATCGGATTGACAAATAAAGTCTAAGAGACCGAGTCTTTTACAAACACTATCATGCTAGAACATTTATTACAATTCCCCCAAGAGGGTATGAACATGTGATATAGTACAACAAAGTTTCCCAGAAACAAGACTGAAGGTCTTATGAAGTCCAAACAAGTTATCCTTGTCCAGTTCACTAGGCTCACTTGATAAAAAACCACTAAGTACAACTTAGGTGGTAACACATACCTTCTGAAAATTTCAGGATTTTGAGAATGTTTCGTCTTGTGATTTTTGGGGTGTTGAAAAAGTACACTTGAGACTTCTCCTTGTTAATTTCCAACCTACTGGCCTCTAAGAAGGTGTCGATCCCCCTCTTCAATACTCGGGCATCCTGGACAATGGAAGGTCCCATCAGCATTGTATCGTCCACAAATTGTTGGTGGATATGTGGTTCCAATTCTTCACTTAAGTGGAGTTCATGAAGTTTATTCTCATTGCGCATGTTCTTAAGCATTTGGCACAGTCCTTTAGAAATGACTATGAGCAGGAAGGGAGATAATGGGTCTCCTTGACGTATCCCCCTCGAGACCTGGAAGGGTTGTGCTGGGGTCTTGTTAACCAATATAGAGAAAAAATATGAGGAAACTAGATTCATCTCCCACTGAATCCATTGGTCCAAAAATCCAAATGTCCGGAGGATTCCTGCCAAGAATTTCCAATTTAGTTTATCATATGCTTTTAACGGGTCGAGTTTTCGCAGCATACCTAGGATTTTTCCAGTTTTTAGGGAATGGATGGTTTCATGCACCCAAATGATGCCATCCAGAATTTGTTTCCCTTCAATGAAACCAGCTTGTTTTGGGGAAATGAGGATCGCAAGCAAGGGTTTGAGCCTATTGGCTATGACCTTGGAAATGATCTTATAAATGACATTGCACAGATCAATCTGTCTTAGCTTATCAAGGTCTTCTGTACCATTTTCTTTAGGTATGAGCTCAAGAAAGGTGGCATTGGGTTTTCATAATGCTACATGTCTTTCTTGAGTTCTCTACCAGAGCCCACACTTCCTCCTTTGGCCATTCTCAACAGGAGTGAAAGAAGTTCATGGTGAACCCATCAGGTCCCGGAGCTTTACTGTCATCCATTTGTTCGACAACTGCTGATAATTCCTTCATCTGTATAGGATTCATGAGCATGAATTTGTGTTCGTCAGTGATGGCCCTTGGAATATACCATAGAACCTTCGTTTGGGCCTCGTTCAAATCACAGTAAAGATCCTCCATGAGGTCTGCAAAGAAATTATTAAGTGAGTTCTAGCTCCTCTCGTGTTTCTACCAAGGTCTCGTCCTCTCTTTTCATTCTCTCCATATGGTTTCCATTCTTATGTTGGATGGAATCCTTTTGGAAGAACTTGGTTTTGTGTTATCCCTCTTGAATCCATTTGATTCCGGATTTTTGTTTCCAGAATAGTTCCTCCTGTTGTTCTCTTAGACCGAATTCTTGGAGAAGGATTTTCTATTGAGTTCTTATCTCCTCTGTGAATCCTTGTTGCATACCCTTCTGTTGTATCTCTTGAATCTTCCTGTCCAACTACTTTTTCTCTTGGAATATATTTCCAAAGGATTCTATATTCCATCTTTTGATTTTGTCTTTCAAGATTTTGAGTTTTTGTTGGAATTGATACATTAGTGTGCCCTTAATGGGGGGAATGTCCTCCCACCATTTCTTGAGTTTCTCCAGAAATTCAGGTTAAAGAAGCCAGAATTGTTCAAAACGAAAAAGTATTTGAAGGTTCGCCCCTTTTCTTTCCCATTTCGGGCTTATAGGCCCTCGACAATTATCCGAACCAGCAGAGGGAAGTACCACGACAGTCAATTCTCCGATTTCCATCATTATAGACTCTGAGACCAAAAAACGGTCTAGATGGAAGGCGATGCTTATGTCCCCTACTCTCCTGTTGTTCCAACTGTAAATATCGTTGAACATTCTAACATCAACCAGATCAAGGTTTGCAATGACTTTGTTGAAGTGGTCGCTGATGGGATTTAACTACAGTATTCCTCTTTTTTTCTCATCAAGTCTCCTGACCACATTGAAGTATCCTCCTAGAATCCACAGATGCGCCCCCCCTCCCAACCTCCATCCTTAAAGTGCATAGGGAGTCCAGAAAATTCACCTTCTGCTCGGCCCGAGGTGGGCCATAAATATTGGTGATTAATCCCCATGTGCGCGTACCCATTATGTGGAAGGATGTTGAAAGGGAAAAATGCGAGGAAAGAAAGTCTATGAGAGCCACCTCCCTCAAGTTCCATAATATTCCTATCCCTCCAGTTGTTCCTCTTGCATCCACGGCCATCGCTTCACTAGCTTGCCAGAGTTTTTCCCTACCACTTTGAGATCTGCTTCCGAGCATTTGGTTTCTTGAAGAAAGATGATGACTGGTTTTTCACTCTCTATTCTTCTTTTTAGAATATGTATCTTCATGGGGTTGTCACAACCTCTAATGTTCCAGGATGTGATCTGCATCTTATAACTACTTGGGTGCAAAGAGAGTGTTGCATCTATGGTTGGATACTGCCCCGAGGCTACTAACTTCTCCTTGATTACTTGGATTCATTGCACATTACTGTGTTTTTTTCATAGTCTATCGCTTGGAGCTAGTCTTCATCATCCCAAGACAATTCTATCATGTCGGGTAAATCCTTAGATATATCCAGATAGAGGCATATCCTACCATAAGAAGTGTATCGCATTTGTTTGGTTTGTTCTGATACTTTTACAAAGATCCCCAATGTATTACTAATGTCTGTGAGGATTACTTCTTTCTAGTATTATATTGGTAAGGAGTACAGCCGGATCCATACCAGAGCTATTGTTAGGTTTTCCTTGTCCGGGTTGAAATGTTCTTTCCATGGTCGTAGGAAGAGGCCTGCTAAGTTGAAGAAGTAAGGCCCATTATCAAAGATTCTGGTTATGTCCACTTCATTAAAGAAGATGATCGTGAAGAATCCTTTTTCCCCCAAATGCAGGTCATAATGACCTTGGGGCTTCCAGGTTGTGTTTATCCACCACACAAGTGTCTTCTCTGCCGGCCAGATTCCAACGAATTTGTCAATGAGGGCATGCTCTTTCATGTATTGAATGCCTTCCCTCACCCGTTCCTAGCGAATTTGTAGCTTCGGAACTATTTTTTATTTTGGCACAGAGTGCCCTGGTTTCTTAGAGTCCCCGGTCGGGATTCCTTCTTTGATTATCCTGCTCATCCCTTCTCCTCCCTTCCTCGAGTGGAGATATGGACATTGTATTACCGCTTTGCCTTTCTCTATCTCCATTTTCGATCCCACGTTAGGGAGCGGCTCCCCTCCATCCTGGTGCTCACTCATACTGAATCCCTTCCCCCAAGATAGAGGTGCAAGGTCCTAACTCTGATAAGACCTACAAAGACAGGCCAAACCTGCAACCCTAAGACACCGTGAAGCCTTCTGCCTCCATCGCCCAGAGCTCTGTCCTTTAATCAAGTGAGAAGGACTTGGTTTTAAAGAAAATGATGTGATTAAGTTATGATAAAAAAAAGATGGTTTATGTAATATTTTATTATGCAATGCTTTATCTAAAAATTAAATTTAATATTATTTGTTTAGTACATAAAATTTTGAAATAAGTTGAGATGACAATAAAAGAAGATAAAACAAATATCATATTATCTAACATAATATCTTCTTGGAAAACTTAGTTGTAAAGTAAGGATTATTTCTTGCTCTTTCTTTTTATGAAATTCAAATACAGAGAAAGGTGAACTCATTGTAGACTTGCCATGAATAGTGTGGCCTACATGGTTATTATAGGGTTTTTTCGTTTCTCTATTTTTATCCAATATCCCACTCTCTTTTTCTGCTTAAGTATGGAGCTGTAAATTAATACAAAAAGAATGGAACCCCTCCCTTTCCTAGTGGGCTAGTATTTAACATGTCTTGATAACCATCCACAGTTATGGTTTGGGTATTTACATACCTTACTCCCAATTAGGGTTAGTTTTTCAAACACTCTGGAATCTTTTTGAATTCTACATGTGAGTAAAGCCATATGTCTGAGTAAAGGGTGATGGCATGACATCCACTTAGTCCCATGGTGATCAACATGTCAACTTGTGGAAGATAAAACTTCTTGAGACGCGAGGTGACCTTTACATCATTAAAAAACTCTCAATGTATAGAATAACATTAAAAAGTTAAAACTTTCTATCAAAAATTTGAGAATGATCATTAATACTTTAAATAAAATCAAAAATTTCAAAACCTCAAATCACAAAAGCAAGACTTACCTTAATTTAATGGATCCTACATGCCTTTAGTTCATTTCTTTACTTGAAAATTTACCAAATTAAACAACAAGTGATCCATTTCAGATTAACACAATTTTAAAAAAGATCACATGGTTAAATTTATGTAAGTTAAATCATGGAAACTTAATACTCCCCTTCAGCGGGTTCATGGTATCCTTGTCACACCATTTTAGCAATTATCTAATGTAGGTTTTATATATGTTTTGATAAGATATGAGAGTATTCTTTTAATAAAAAACAACCTTGTCACACCATTGCAGCAATTATGTATTTTAGGTTTTATATATGTTTTGATAAGATATGAGAATACGTTTGTAAAAATTAAAATATTTAAAAGCTTTTGGAAAATTAAATAAAAAATCTATTAAGAATATGAGAACCAGTAATAGAAAGGAATATGTGAACAACTCTCCTATTTTTTTTTATGTCAAAATTAAATTAAAAGAGAATATGTATACTTTACGTTTCAATAAACAGGGTCAGCGTTTGGTAAAGAAAACTAAAATCGATATATGAATGACTAAATTTATTCTTTAGGTTGAAAATTTTATAAATAAATAAAATGAATACTGCTTAGTATATATTATTAAGACGATATTCATAATTACAATATATAATCATGAAGGAGTTTGAAAAACAAAACTAATTATTAATCATTTCAGTATTTTATTTTTTATAACTATGCTTATAATTTTAGAAAAATTCAATAATAGAAGTTACAAATAAAATTTAATTTAAAAAATATAATGAAAATAATATATTAATATATATATATATATAACTAACTTAAAATTTTAAAAAAAATCATTAAGATATATGTGGTATTTGACAAAAGTTCCACAATGACTACGGAGCCCTCACACTCTATTCAAAATCATTTATTCCAATGTTGCTTTTCATAATAAGATTAATGAAGAACCTTCTCATTTTTTTTAAAACAAAATTATGTTCACAAGTTTGCTAGTGTAAGGAAAACAAAACTATGTTCTCAAGATTGTTAGTGCAAGAAAAATGAGTTTTGAGGAACTTGATTAAGACTTTAGATGCTATATATAATTATGCTCTTAATAGTCCATGCCTTGTAGTAAGGATTATAAGAATCTCTCCATGAATAATCTATTAGAAATGCACAATTTTTAAAGATATTTAACCAAAGTTTTTTAAGGAAATATTTGTTATGGCTAATGAAATATTTAAAAGTCTTAATTGGTCTTTTTTCGAGGTTGCTTGATAACCTCGAGTGCATGGAGGCCACCTACTAACCTAACAACCGTGTCTTATCTATAACTAAGGTGTATTTCAAGATTGTGTTATTACATGCTGCTAAATATATGTCACGAAACTGCACTAAGCAACCACAACGCCCTGACTCTTGAATGCACAGCTCAATATGATCGAGCACCAGGAGAAGTCAAGGAGTCCTGCTAAAGACCAACAGTAATTGCATTTTTTATTATTACTATAGTGATGCATGCTATTGATTTCCAAACTATTGAAAAAAAATAAGAAATTATGAATGCATTAAGTTACGATGGTAAATGAATGTAGTTTTTTTATGAATAAGTGAATACTTTGGGAGTTCATTCCTTTTTCAATAAAAAAATTAATTGATTACAAATTAGTTTATTACTAAGTTCACTATTGAACATATAATTAAGATGCATATGTCGTTAGTTGTCAAAAAGGATTATCATAAAAAGAAAGTATTGATTAAATTGAGACAATTGCTTTCACTTCTAAATAAGTACAATTTACATTATATTTTGATGGAGCATCTCAAGGTAATACCCCTAGGGGGGAGCTAGGGGAATTATGTACTTCACTGAATCCCATTGGATTAAATTTGTTGTAAGGGTGGGCTTAAGAACGAACAATAGAGCGGAACTAGTGGCTTTAAAGCTCACTTTGATTTTGATCCATGAGGTGGGAGTCCAAAATATTCATGTTTTGGGGGACTCTCAGTTAGTCATTGACTAGTTAAAGAAGAGGAGAGCCCCCAAAAACATCCGCTTAACCCCAATTTATGAGGAGATCATCATATTAAGGGACCTTCTACAGACTGTCAGTTTTGCTCACATATTCAGAGAAATAAACATCTAATCATATTTATTATCAAATACAAGTGTCTATGTTGATGATGGTTAGTGGCTTAGATGGGAACACAACAATGGAAAATTTCAACATGCCCCTGGTCCATATCTAGGATAGTGTTTTTTTCTCAGTTTTCTTTTTTCTTGATATAAACCATATGATGGACAGTTTTTTTGCAATGAAGATAACTTTTTGAGGCCTCTAGTCAATATGTGTAGTTTTGTACTCAAAATTTCTCTCTGATGAGGAGGATAACATTTGAAAATGTTTTTTTTGTATTCTAGACTGTAAGATCCATGGATATCTGCAATGTGGTCTATTCATAACAAAATATTCCATGGTTTTTTCGAAGGGAAAAAAACTTACCAAGATACTAAATTTGTTTCATAATCAAATGGATGTGAAGAATTATTTTTTCAATTATTGCTGGTCTGATAAATTATATATCTAATAACCCCTTATTTTTGTAAAAGTTGTTTTTTTCACTTGATTTTGTTAATATTTTTTTAAGGTTATAGAAATCCTTATAAAGATCATGTAGTTGGCTGAGAAGTATCTTTGTATAATTCAACCATCTTCAAATAGAAGTTACAACATTCTAATGTGATAATCAAAGTACATCATAATTAAGAAATAATTCTATTTATCATATATGGTTCAAACACATTGAAATCCATTCCAAATGTTAATATAATAAAAAACCGTTTGAGAGAATTAAGGTTTTTTTTAATGCTAGAAGACATATTTAGTCTCAAAGAAGTTATCATTAGTGTCATTTTTTAACAATAACACGTATTTGTATTAAAAATCAAAATAGTTGTGGTCTTACCTAAATAGAGACCATATATTCTATATATTAATTAGAAAGTGTAAAATATACAAATGTAATAAAAAAACATAAAATCTAAAATTATGAAAATCCTCTTTTTTTAAAACTTGCAAGGATTTATACAAATCCTAATATCAATAAGAAAGAACAAAACGTAGATAAATGAGAGCTAAAATCATTTTGACCTAGTAACTGGGTCATCTTAGCTAGCGGTGTCTACCTCCTTATGAGAGTTAACAATCCCTTGACATGTTGAGTTTCCACTTAAGTTTCTAGTGGTGGTAAATTTGCATAGCTTGCCAAACAAACTAGAAGGTAGCAAAGGATAAATAGAGAGGCATCACATTTATTCATTTGACCTCAAAAGATGGTGAGTGTAACACTAGGTTCTTTCTCACATTAATGAAGAGTCGTCATATTCTTTAATAATTTGACATAAAGGCAATGCTTAATTTTTTTAAATTCATTAAACCTAGTATCAAATTAGAATTTTCAAGTTTCATATTGTTCCATGGCTATATTAAAATAGGCCTTTATTGCCAATTCCACCTAACAAGATCTCAATCAGTGGAACACTTCCTTCACATCTACAACTATTGCAAGGCAGCAAGTGTAATGCTCATTAAACTCGATTGATTACATGGGTTAGTGAGAGGTGTATCAAAGAGATGAATTTAAGAGAGGCACCACATATAATGAATTACAAAACCACGAGATAAGCCATATGAAGATGATGGTGGGAAAATTTGAAGAAATTCCACACACATCCAATGCGAAATTGAATCCCCAAATTAGGTTAAAAAACTGTATGCATCTTAGAGAAGAGGAAACATATCACAAGTTCATGCACCCATAAAAATCCTTATCAAATGATGAGAGAGATTAGTACAAGATTGTAAATAACCAAGGGGTCTATTACTCATGAGGATTGTCTCCATGAGATAATGTTGCATGTGATATAATGCCCAAATGAGATTAGAGATATAGTTTTATCTAATGTTAGAGGATGGATTGAAACTCAAGGCTTCTCCTTTACAAATGGATAGAATCACGATGATTATATTGAGGGGATAACGACACTATCAAGCTTATCCATCCAAAACCTTAAGTTACTTTCATATTTGACAATTCCCTGATTTTACATTTCATCTACTTCATAGTTTAGGGGTTTTTACAATGGAATAAGGAAATGTATAAAAAGGAATTTAAGAGGAGCATCATCCTTCTCTTCTTCCAACGTAATCCTATTCAGGGCTATATGCAATATTCCCTTCTTCGAAATAGATCTATGACCTTTATAGTTGAACTATGTTTTTTTATCTCTGTTGTTGAACTCTTATATCTGATCTCTACTATTGTAGCTTCCTCTTCGTTGTACTTTTGAGTCTTTAGTCTTCACTAATTCAATTACAGGTTTAAAAATTTGTTTTTCAATAGTCACACACCATACTCATTCATCAACTGACATAACTGGAGACTGCAATGTGTTCATTATCAATAATTGTTAGCACAAAAATCCTTCCATTTTCATAAGGGGGGTCAAACTTATTTCACAACACATTCCAAAAATAGTTATAAAACTATAGAAGGCCCAACATCTGCAGAGTTGAAACTTATGCTTTGATACCACTCTGTGATGTCCCCAACCCTAGAACAAAGACCAAGGTCACCACGAAACCAAAGTAACTACAATAAAATGCCCTTAAGTGGAGGTTATAGCGAATGCTCCTCTCAAAAGAGCTCAAATATCTATTTATAGAGGAGGTCACTAGCGAAGACGTGCGGTTGGAGGATTGTCGCAGATATTTTTTCTTTGGTGTGTTTCTAAACAACACACACTGATGCGTCTCTAAACACCATGAATTGAGACCACCAAAAAAACCATGACGCACAGCGAAAAAAACATCAATGAAAAAAAATATGCAAGACATGTGACAATTTTCTAAAACCGTCATGGTGCATTTTTGGAAACCTAACGCACTAGTTCGTTACATTTCAAAGAACGCACCATACTATATTTTATTAACAAATAGACGTCACGGTCCGTATTGGGAAACCTAACACATCGGTGCGTTAAGTGTCGAAGAATGCACCATATTATTTTTTATTAAAAAAAATGTTATTTAAAAAACTACAACTTGGTGCATTACGTAATAACCCATGTCACGGTGCATCCAATATAAACGAACACACCAGGTTATTTTATTTAAAAAATATGTTATATTTTATTTAAAACCATAAGCACTGGTCATTAATTATTTATAAACACACTGGTGCGTGTAATATAACCTAACGCACTCGTTCATATTTGTTAAAAAATTAAAAATTAAAAAAAAATGTTACATTTGATTTAAAAACCTGAAGGCAGTGTAGTTTAAATACACCACATCGATGCATCCCATTCTCAGGAACATCAAAATAAGGATTTATAATAATAAAAATTCCTTGTTTTCAAACTCATTTTTATCCCTCTATAGTGCATCTTCCAAGCCATTTGCGCTAGTGTCGTTCATAACCCACCTAGATTCCCTACCACGTGTGTTCATTCCATCTGATGTTGACACATTGCCCGTTCTTATTGGTTGTTGACTTGAGTTTGAATTTTTCCAAACGGTGGGAAAAAATTCAAATTCTCCATACATAGTCAGGATGCCTCCCCGATGTGTGGTGTAGAAGGTAAATTAATTCTTGCTTGATAATTTAATTTTTTAACAAATTAATTTTTGAAATTAACCCATAATTTGTCATTTTGAATAATAATAATAAAATTAAAAAATTGTGCAGTGTGTTTGATACCTTCTCTTTGCATCGTAACTCGGTGCACTCTGTAAATTATTACATGGTGCACCACTTACAGGGGGATCCGAACAGCTCGAACTCCTCGCATAACCTGTGTGCTACACTTTCGTAGCGCAGCGCCATAAAACAAATTGTATTTTGAAAATTATAAAATAATAATCGATGCGTTCATTACACATAAGCACACCAAAATTACGGCGCCCTTACGTGTACCAAATGTACTGGTAAATATTAACAAGAAAATTTGAAAAAAAAAACAAATTATGTGGTGCATCTAGTGCACGTCAGCGTACCATTGCTCAGTGCTATGCCATTTGGTACGAGCACCATGAACACATTCTCCATCAACTGTAAATAAAATAAATCGCGGTAATTTTACATCATGCTAGCACACATAAAACCATGAGTTGAGAAGGTATAAGCACATTGACCACTAGAATCTAAAATTTTCTCTGGAACTAAAAAATTATAATTCATCGGTGCTCCTATTTCACAGCAGCACACAGGTATTTGGTGTTATGACGTGTTGTAGGCACATTGTTGACACATTCCTTATCAATTATAAAATGAAATAAACTGCAGTGCTTCTAGATAAAGTAAGCACATTAGTTACAATATGTTTATGTGTTATTGAAACACCAATTCCTACACATTAAAAAATTATTATACCATAAAAATAATAATTCAATGGTGCTTTTAGTGCATGTCAGTGCACCAGTGTTTGGTGCTCTAATGTGCCCATACGTGCATCATGAACGAAAATTTGAAAATGAATCGATGTGTGTGTATTATAGTGCACCAGCTTGATAATAAAATTTTAAATTTATAGAAATTTAATAGTGGTGTGTTGTGTTAGTTTAGCGCATCAAAGTTGGTGCTTAAAAAGTAAAAGTGCACCGTGGGCAGTGCGTCAATTTTATATTGGCGCGTGATGAGTCAATTTTTTGAAAAAAATAAATTTGATTTTAGTACATATAATGATTTAATATGTATTTTGATGAGACTAATTGATGTTATATGTGAAACATAGATGTCAATGTTGTGAGGCTAAGCAACAACAAGAAGCACTGAGTTAACTAGTATAACTTTCGGATAGAGTGGGATGCTAGGGAGAGAAAGAGACATTTATACCCTCATCCCATTACTCCACGGACAAGATACCTCTTGAGAGTTGTCATCCTCCTCAAGTTCTATGAGGAGGCGACATCACCCAAGGGGAATAGTACATTCCTCACCCAGTTGATCACATGTTGGGAGCATCATAAGTAGGCATTTCGAGTTGGTCCCGATCAGTGGTTTCCACCCACTAAGGAGGATATATATTTTATCACTGAGCTCTCTAGAAGAGGTGAGGACTTTCCTTAGTTCCTTGAGGTCCCACCTAGAGCTATAACATCAACTCAGCTAGTTTACATTTAGAGATATTTTTATCCCAATATCGTCAACCCTACTCAGTATCAGGTCAACGGTGAGCAAATTTCCATTACTTATTTTGGTAGAGAGGATGTGAGGTGCCTCTCTTTGTTGGTGATGACCATCGCTCATATCACTAGTTATGGGAAACGCATTAGCTTCCCTCTATAAGATTATGTTGATTCTTTAGTGTAGGAACCTAGATGAGTTAGGTTGTCAGCTATTTTTTTACCATGGTTTATTTATGCTCTTAGTCGATGTAGTGTGTCTATTTGAGGGAGGGAGAACTCCCCTTTTGTTTCAGAGTTGTTTTGTCTATTTTTTGATAGATTTTCGACCACAAGGACATCTTTTAACCAACACCCTTCTAGGTTGATGACAGATGTGCTTATGTGCATGTGGGCGGAGATGATTCCCAATAGGAGGAAACCATACTTTCCATCCACTATCACCATGGAGGTGCTCGATATGTTAGGCAACGAGGACCCGCCTCGATTAGACATCGTTGCATATCCATACGCAAGCTTGGATTGGAGAGTGTGTCCCAACATCTTATTCATTCAGGAAGAGCCAATAGATAATAGAGGTAAATTTAGCATTATGTTTGAATTAATCTAGTTGCATTTTTTTCTTTTTTAGACTTAATTAATTTTATATTAAATTCATGTTTAATGAAATTGTCTAATTATTATTGTGTACAGTATATTTTATAGATGTCAAGACATTTGATGGCAATGTGCCACCTCTTCTGGATTAGGATGAGGAGGATTTGGAGATGGATGATCAACCTGAGATGCCCCATTTATCTAGACCTGAGCTTCGATGTAGGCTAGATGAGAGGTATTGATAGGACATCGCGGATAGGATTGCTAATTTGTTGGAAAATCAAGGGGTTCAGCTTGTACCGGTGAGGTACATTGTGAGGGACCCTCTCCGCATAGAATAGTGGAGGATGATTCCTAGTGATATGAGGATATTGATGTAACATGTTCTTGGTGCTTGCAATATTTTAGATGGTGTCCCTAATGGTATTTCACCATCAGATGAGGGCGTACATCCTCAATATGATATCCACCCCCTTCTCCATCATTTGCTTCCACTGGTGATGTAGCCTCCACATCCCATGCACATCATGATCCTCTACCTACACCTCCTCCTCCACCACCTTCAACATTTCATCCACTTCCTCCAACACCATGTCATCCTCCTCCACCTTCAACATTTCATCCACTTCCTCCAACACCATGTCATCCTCCTCCACCTCCATCATATCCTCTACTCCTACTTAACCTTCCTCCCAATCCTAATTCATCATCTCCTCTACTCCTACTCAGCCTTCCTCCCAATCCTAATTCATAATCTCCTCTACTCCTACTCAACCAACTTGTCGATCATACTGATCGACCCAACTATCCACCATTCCCTACTCCAACTAGATCTATTACAGAGATGCTCAAAGGGGTTCGCATGATTCAGCTTGATGGAGCTATCCATGGTTCTCTAGTTCGATCTCATTTATTTCGACCTGGAAGACGTATTGATTCCTTTGGATCTATTGGTGAAGGTTTTGATGCCTCTATCTCTACTAGAATAGGCTTTGATACTACCTATGGCTCTATTAGTGGAGTTGAAAATGCCCATGCCTCTAGCCAAAGAGATAGTGATGTTTCCTCTAGCGGAGGTGGATCAAATATGTCGTACTTGATATTGGACTAAAGATATATTATATTTGGCATATTGTATCATCACTTTTATGTTATATATGTTCCTTATATATATTCCAAGGAAAAAAAATATTTTGTTCATATAGAATAACATTGGATGTCCCAAAAAAGGACTTACATCAAATCTCCTAGAGCTGTCATAATACTTCTGAAATCGTATAAATCTTGAAGTATCTTTCCTTAAAGCTTTTCTTGTCTTTTGGTTGCCTCTAGTAAGTATTTAACATGTGGCGTTGTGATATTGATTTTGTTATTTTCCCAGTCTATGACCATCTTGGAGTCCCCAAATATCTGTAGGCTATGGATATTTCGAGTCAATATGGAATTGAGGACCACATAAAGTGCTGCTAATTTTTCCTTATTATTTGAGCATTGACTAGGGCAATACTTGATGAGAATGTGCACCTCATCTGAATATATATATATATATATATATATATATATATTTCATTTTACATGTGAATGTTTATGTTTATACATATGTTGATGGTGATGTGTTTGGTGTTTGTTAGATGGTGAAAATGATCATGATGATGACATGCTTATGTTTATGTGGTGTCGAAAATAACGATCATGGAACGTTTATGTTTACGTTTATGATGGTATGATCATGATGTTTATGTTAGGAGTTGAAAATAATGATGATGATCGTATGCTTATGTAAAAGAACATTGTACTATTCAAAATGTGGTTCTTTAAATTACTAGCTATTTTTCATATTAAATCATTCCAACCTAAATTTTGTAGACAATTTGAAGTATGGTTTCATATATAGGTTGATATATAATTGGCTAGAAAATGAATTTGAAAGTATGGTTGGTTGTTAGGTCATCATAAATGAAAATGTGGATTTGAGTAATGGTCATTAAAAATGTGGAAAACTGTTTCTAGTAATTTAATATAGGTTAAAATTTAATTTTTACATAATACAATTGAATTAAAAATATCATTGAATTAAATTATTATTTGAATTTTGTATTGTTAATAGATGAAGTTGCGGTGACTCTATGATTTATGATTGTTGTAAAAATTGTCATAGTATCATGTTTATAACTTTTGCATAGTTTGTCATAGTATCATGTTTATGTAATTTTTTTTATTTGGTTTTCATATTGTTCTTGTATAATTTGTATGGATATTATATTTTATTGCAACTTTCTTAGTAATTTTTTTCATAATTCTATACTTATATAATAATAGTATTTTGTTGCAACTTTATGTTGAGCATTACGAAATAATATATAATGATTTTTAATAAGGAAGTTAAGTTTTCATTGTTTAATTTTCTGTATAACTTAATTATTCAAATGATAAATATAAATAAATAATTTTATAAATACAGTAACAAAACATCATAACAAAAGGTCAAGTATTACCATGTAATATTATTATAATATATGAATATAAACATAAAAAAAAAATTGAAATGCAAACATCAATATGACCTATCAATGTATCATTCAAGTTTTTTTTGTTTTTGACAATAACTCTCTTTACAATGACAAATATCAAAGCTCTAATAGGAAGGAAAATAATTAATTAATTAAAAGAGCACCCTTTTCTATCAATTGTAAACCCAAAAGTTGTATTCTCCAAACTTATTATTATTAATCATGATCTTTATTATATTATATAACATTAGTCTACATCGAAGAAACACATTTTATACCCTCTAAAACATTTTGGTGAAAGAACACTTCACTATAGTGACTTGGCGAGAGATATGGCTCTATTTTGCTAAAAGTTTAGTTGAGTCAATTGAAAGGAAATTTGTACCTTCACATATCCTTATGTAATACCTTTATTTTGACTCCTCACATGTATTATATCAAATTTTGTAAATTTTGTAAAAATGTTAATGACATTGATGTTGATTTGTTGATGATCTTGAGGATTTGATAACAATGTTATTGATATTGATATTATGTTGAGTTGATGATCTCAACGGTATGGGTAATAATATATTGATATTAAAAATGTCAATAATATTGTTATGGTGATATATACTTGATGGTATTAAGCATCTTTTTTATATCAATGATTTTGGTGATATTGATCTGATGTAGATGATGACCTTGGGATATGAAGTTGATTTGATGATATTAATGATATTGTTGACATTGATTACAAATGATTGGAAATAATTGATGGTGTTGGCTGTTAAAATGGTTAACTTGTGCTGATAAATATAAGTTGAATAGTTCAATGATCCTTTGTGGTGTAACTTGAATGACAAGTTTTACAATTATTTGCAATATTGAGAATTATGTACTTTTCCAATAAATGCAATTGGAGAATATGATAAAAGGGAGTTCATACCTTGTCATCAATTGCTAATTGTTAAGATACACCTTATGATGATTTATTTGGACTTTATGTTTTAGATATGAATATGCATAATACAAATATTGATATGAATATGCATATTCCAAATATAGGAATTAAAAAAACATTGTTTGTTATTTTTAATTTATTATATCATAATTTTAAAGGATATACATATAATTTAATTCTTGCCATAAGTTTTTTTTCCTTAACGATATATATGTGTCTTATAAGTATCTAAAATATAAATAATAAATGACTAAGTATAATATATTTATTAAATCGACCATGTTATTCAAATGAGAGTAGTTAAAATTACAAAAAACAATATATATGATTGACATCAACGATAATTTGCACTCTAATTATTTTATTATGATCGAGTTGTAAAAATACATTAGATTAAAATATAAAATACACGCTACAATGAACTAAATGGAAAGCAAGAAAGATCATCTCTAACTATGGAGAATGACATACAATGATTCCATACAATCACAAATTACTTGATAGACATGAAACATATTTCAGTATAATAGATTGATTGTTAACCAACTCAAATTGATTAAACATTACATCTAGTAATCTGCAACTTTCCATTTACGTCGTCATAACATGAAAAATAAACAATAAAATTCAAAAATAAAATATAACAATAACAAAATCATAGCTCAATCTATAAATGATGAAATAAAACATGTACATATCACTCTTTATTGCTATCAACTCATTTTTTTATGCACTTACGTACTTAACCAACTCAAATCATTTAAACATTGCATCTAGTAATCATTTTTTCTATTTTTGCCATCATAACATGAAAAATAAACAATATAATTAGAACCTTCCTAATAATAATAACAAAAACATATCACAATCTGCGAATGATGAAATAAAACATGTAGATATCCCTCTTCATTGCCATAATCATCATTATCTTCCTTGGTTGGCATGGTAGAACTATTATTCTCATAAACATGTTTATATCTAGGTTCGTGTCTTAATATGAACCACCAATCTCTATCCAATGCATCTACGTGAAAGAACACTTGGTTGCGGTGTTTTGGGAAAACATAACGCTCCTTACTTTCATCCCACATCTTTCTAGATTTGATACATATCAATCCACTATCAGGATCTTACTTTATATTATTCTTGTTGAATGTGTCCCACCACCTACACCTAAAAATAACATATGGGAAAGATGAGAATTCCACTTCAATGATCTCCTGTATCTTTTCAACATAACCCAACATCCCTTCTATCAGGTTTTGATCGCGGTGGCTAGCATACCTAGATTGGTCGAACTTGACTTCCACACTATAGTATTGTATAAGACATCCATCATCAGCATCCTCATTATGAAAATGATATCCATAAGCACACATACATGGGAATAAATGCACCTGTAAAAAAGGTTAACAAATGATGGTGTCATATGTCTAATAGCCCCACCATTAATTTAATAAACATATATTTTATAAGTCAAATTTGGATTATAAAGTTAGAAATGTATAGAAAGAGATTATTACCGAGTTGTTGCACCCGATCCCAATGTTTAGCGCATCCTCCTCGTTAAATTTTCTATGCTTCCATATCTTAAGTCTGAAATTGATTAACATTTAATACATTTTCATAATAACAACATAAAGAGGATCACTTAAAGAAACACAATCACAAGGTACACATCAATTTATCCTGGGAAAACCCTAAAGGGAAAAACCCAGTAAAACTTCTTCAATATAGATCACCAGTATGCAATCACCAAAGAAAAAGGTCTCATAGATAGAGAGACTAAACCCCAAGAATAATATCCAAAACACCAAAGACACTAGTACTCCTCCTTCTCCATCCCTCCTTATTTATCTATCTTGTTCAACACAAGTGTGTGTGAGTGTGTACAAATGAGGGAGGGCACCTCCCTATTTATATTGATCTTCCCGACTGAAATTTTCCCTAACTGGGTCGACCTACCTAGGAAATCCCATAATTATAATTATACTATTCTTTTCAGGGTTCTATTGACCCGACTTACAATGGAGGGTTTACCTCATGCCATTTACATGACCGTTTTATATTAGTGGCATCTCTCGAAGGAGGAATAATAATAATGTGAAGTACAAGTAGAATATTCTTTGAAGTTACATTATTTCAACACTCCCCTTAACAAGAAGAGTATTATATTGAAAGCAACAACAACTGGTGTGGCTTGACATAATAGCATCTGAAGGAGAGAGAGAGGAGGCATCATCAAGATCATATTTTGGAACATTGTCTGGTACATATCTAGATCATCGAAAGTTTTGAACAACATCATCATATTCAAGAAAGAGTTGAAGTATCATCATCAACATATTCAATACAGAGCTGAAGTAGCATCATCAATATCTTTTGTACAAAGGTTAAGTATCATTGTCTGCAAAATGGAACTAGGGAATCATCATATGCAGGAACATTATCAACAACATGGAGCTAGAGCATCATCATATGCAACATGAAATTGGAGCATCATCTGCAGCATGGACTTGGAGCATCATCATATGTAGCATGGAAGGGCATCATCATCTGCACCATGGGATTAGGGCATCATCATCTGCAGTATGGAAAATCATCATCTACATAAAAATGGATATATCACTAGCATTGACATCACTAGGCTGCCTCATCAGTATAAAGCTGGAATAGCAACAACAACAACAACATAAGGCTGGAATAACAACAACAATAACAGCACGAGGTTGGATCATTAGCATAAAGTTGGAATAGAAACAACATATAACATCATCATCAACATCTCAAGGCTGGAGTAACATCATCTATGGTAGGTATATCAACAACCAACATGATCCTTCCTTTCGAGATTATGGGATCATGGACAACACATATGTGATACTCAGACAATCCTTCCTTTCAAAATTATGAGATCAAGCTTTATGGATCTACCAACACTAATCATAGATAACACATATATACACAAGACGACCCTTCCTTTTGGAATTTCTGGATCAATTCCACCACTAACATCCTGGATGATCCTTCCTTTCAGAATTACAGGATCAAGTCCACTACTAACATTATGGGTGATCCTTCCTTTTGTATTAGAGGGTCATTCCTTTCGTATTACGAGGTCAAGTCCACTACTGACATTATGGACGATCCTTCCTTTCGGAATTATAGGATCAATTCCACTACTAACACTCTGGACGATCCTTCCTTTCAGAATTACAGGATCAAGTCCACTACTAACATTTTGGACGATCCTTCCTTTGGGAATTACGGGATCTCCACTACTAACATTCTAGATGATATTTCCTTTCGTAATTATGGGATCAAGTCCACTACTAACATTTTGGATGATCCTTCCTTTTGGAATTATGGGATCAAGTCCATTACTCATCAATATTTAAGACGATCTTTTCTTTCAGAATTAAGGGATCAAGTCTAAGGATTATTTGTCCCAACAGCTTGGATGATCCTTCCTTTCGGAATTACGATATCAAGTCCATCCACATCAATGTTTAATATTATCCTTCCTTTCGAAATTATGGGATCAATTCTAAGGATGATTGGTCCTTCTACATCAACATTTAAGATGATCCTTCCTTTCAAAATTATGGGATCAAGTCTAAGGATGATTAGTCCTTCCACGTCAACATTTAAGACAATCCTTCCTTTTGAAATTATGGGATCAATTCTAAGGATGATTAGTCCTTCTACATCAACATTTAAGATGATCCTTCCTTTCGAAATTATGGGATCAATTCTAAGGATGATTAGTCCTTCCAATTCAATATTTAATACGATCCTTCCTTTCGGAATTACAGGATCAAGTCTAAGGATGATTAATCCCAACATCAAAATTTTGGATGATCCTTCCTTTCGGAATTATGGGATCAAGTCCATCAAGATCAACATTTAATATGATCCTTCCTTTTGGAATTATGGGATCAAGTCTAAGGATTATCAATCCCAACATCAACATATTGGATGATCCTTCCTTTCGAAATTATGGGATCAAGTCCATCAAGATCAACATTTAAGACGATCTTTCCTTTCGGAATTATAGGATCAAGTCTAAGGATGATCAATCCCAACATCAACATCTTGAACGATCCTTCCTTTCGAAATTATGGGATCAAGTCCATCAAGATCAACATTTAAGATGATCCTTCCTTTCGAAATTACGAGATCAATTCTAAGTATGATCAATCCCAACATCAAAATATTGGGTGATCCTTCCTTTCAAAATTATAGGATCAAGTACATTAAGATAAACATTTAAGACGACCCTTCCTTTCACAATTATGGTATCAAGTATACAGATGATCGATCCCAACTGTGCTACCTTCTATGATCAGGATTCCATAGTATCAATACTACTCTCCCTTTCAATGGAAGTCCTTACAGAAAACACTAAGCTTGTCTTAGAAGTATTCAAACTTCACACAAGATAGAGGCTTAGTCAACACATTTGCAACCTGCTCATTTGTGCTCACATATTGGAGCTTTATAGCTCCCTTCTGCACCATGTCACAAATGTAGAAGTACTGGATTTCTATGTGCTTCATCTTATCATGGAACCGGGGTTCTCTATCATCTTCATCCAGCTTTGGTTATCACATAGAATCATGGTAGGATCCATCTCTAGATCGAATAGATTGAATAATAACTTTTGAATCCGTGTGGATTCACAACTGGCAGAACAAGTTGCAATATATTCTGCTTCTACATTGCTAAGAGAAACACTATACTGATTCCTGCTTAGCCATGAGATCATGGATGACCCTAGACTAAAACATCCTCCTAAAGTGATCTTTCTATCCGAGACACTTTCTGCATAGTTTGCATCTGTATAACCATACAGTCTGAAGTCATGATCTCTAGTATAACTGAGACCATAGTCTATCCTACCTTTTAGGTACCTCATCACATGCTTTGAATCTACCAATTGAAAATGTATGGGCTCAATCAGATGCTAACTCCAAGTGTTCACAGCAAAGCATATATCTGGTCGGGTATTCGTCAGATACATCAATGAACCAATGATCTGTCTGTATAATGTCACATTCACTAATTATGATGAAGCATCAGCCAACAACTTCAAGTGTGTATCCACGGGTCTTCCCATGTCTTTACACACTACAACAAAATACCCTTTTTGGGGCGGTTTTAGCTTAAGGCAATTTTTCTAACACCCACCCCCCCCAAAAAAAATGGGTCTTTGGGGGCGATTCTTAAAAACCCCCCTCAAAAGTCCCGAGAATTGGACTTTTGAGGGCGGTTTTAAAAAATACCACCCCCAAAAGTCCAATTCTAGGGAATTTTTTTTGGGGGGGGTTAGAAAGACCCCCCCTAAAGGTTCTTTTTAAGGCAGTTTTTAGAACCCGCACCCCCCCCCCCTACAAAAAAAAAAAAAAAAAAAGTAATGAGAATTAGACTTTTGGGGGAGGCTATTTTAAAACTGCCCCCAAAATTTCAATTCTCATTACTTTTGGAGAGGGTTTTTTAAAAAACCCCGCTAAATACATTTTCAAGATGGTTTTTAAGAAATTATCCCTCTAAAATTCTTGAGAATTGAACTTTTGGTGATGTTTTGTAAAAATCCGTCTCCAATTGTTAAATTCTCATGACGTTTAGGGGGGGTTAGAAAGGATACTCCTAAATATATGTTTCAAGGAGGTTTTTTGGAAAACCCCATAAAAATCAAAGAATTTTACTTTTGGAGGTGGGTAAATCCGCAGACCTGGGTAACACTTTTTGGCAAGCGCATTTCGGCAAAAACAAAAAGATGTACCTCGGTCGAGGGTTTAACAAGCCCTCGACCAAGGTCTTAATATCTCAACCGAGGTTTTATCAAGCCCTCAACCGAGGTCCTGTTCAGCCCTCAGCCGAGGTATTTATTAACCCTCGGTCGAGGTATTAATACCTCGACCGAGGGTTAATAAATACCTCGGTCGAGGTACAGACCTCGGTCAAGGTATTTCATTTATTTCGGTTGATGGTGTATAAATATCTTGTAGATCATGTATTTCACTATATTAAGTGGTACGACTACTTAAACATTACAAGTGAATGAAATTAAGGTGATAACAACTATTAGGGTGATGTATATAGATGAACTTGAAATAAAAACCATTTTGAAGTCACAATTCCCTTCAATGTACCTTTTAATGCATTTATATGAAACTTATATCAAATGGAGTACAAACTTGAGTGGAAGATAATAACCATAATGTGTATATGTTCACCTATAGTGGGATGACTACCCAAATCAACATATTCAAAAATAAATAATTGCTAGAATTCTGATCTAAAACTCCTACTACAGTTGCATTAAATGATCTACATGAAATGGTCTAAAACAAATTGCTTATTGATTCCCCTTTCTTAAGTTGCCCCCATTGTTTTATTTTAATTGTATTATAATGGAAACCCTGATTAATAATTTACATTCCATCCTATAACCAGACTATTCGGTTGCCAAAACTTTAAAACAAGCAAAGGGCCATTGTAAGCATGGACAAGGGACAAAAACCTAGGCGAGCTTAGTGAACAGACAGGCAGGTTGAGAGAGGTAGGAACACAGCGATGACTGCTTCGAGATTAGTTTGCTGGGGTGAGTGAGACCTGTGAACAGTAAGTTCTAAGCAGGAATGCATCAATGACTGCTTCGAGGCTAATCCCTATTAGTTTGCTGATATGTGTAAACATGTACCTTGCACTTCAGAGGAATAGCCAGAACAACCATAAACGCTGGTTGGTAAACTCAGTTAATTCTGCTCAGACCAGTCTGGGTGGCTGAGAGCTCAAGATACATATTCCAGATGTCTACATGAGTCTACCTTAACTGAAAAATGAGGGCAGGAATCAACCGGACAGCATGGCCACATGATGTAGTCTTGTCATCCCAGCATGGTATCTATGTTGAATGTCGCATTCATGTTATGGGTACATGTTCTATGTCCGGTACTGACAATTCTGCTGGATGGTGCATATCGGTTGTCTACAGAGCAATATTCTCTAGAGTTGTCAACACAATACCCTCTAGAGTTGTCAACTCTGAGCAATTCTCTTTAGAGTTGTCACTTTTGGATTTGAACTATAGCAACTCTGGATTGACGGGTCAATCCAGAGTTGCTATAACTTCAATCCAGAATTGGTATTGACTTTAAAACTGCAAAAAAACCCTCTTTTACCACATGTATAGTGACAGTTATGTCTATTACCTCCATGAAATATACGACAGCTAAGTCCAGTACCTCTTACATTAACTCCGTTATCTCTCTGTCTCTCTAACCGCCATTAACTCCCCCAACTCTCTGTCTCTCTAACCCACCATTAACTCTCACAACATAGGAATCTCAAGTTCTTAGAAAGCCAACGTTTTGGACAGATATATTTTTTTGTCCAACCAAAACCAGAAGCAAACAGAGGTAAAACTGGGGTGTATGGGATGATACTTAGATTGCAGAAAGGGTGGGAGTATGGCATGATGCTTAGATTGTAGAAAGGGTTTTCCGTGATTTACAATTGAATATGCTTATGAAGAGCGTTACCTTATATTTTTTTTGGTATAATTCTAACGACCAGGATCGATCATAATTTTTTTTGGTATAATACACTTATGGTTGTCATTCAGTCAGTTGTTAATAAAATGAGTCATGTTTTAAAAGGAAGAAGCCACAAAATACAACTAAATCTGCAGATAATCCGACGTACCATCTCTTCCCAACTCCACCCATTCCATCATTTGCATGCATAAAGCGCTGCTTTACCGCACCATTTTCCAACATTTTTGCCTCCACAGGCTGTACAGGGTGAATAATTTTATGTTGGTAAAAGGATCAAGGAACTGTGATATTGTCATTTTGAAGTGTTGGAGAAGGTAGGAGAATATGGATGTAGACTTTATATACCCCCATATATGTGCATTTACTCAATAGTGAACATGTAAAATATGAAACTCTTTGAACCTTCCATGTTGGACTGGGAACCTAAGAAATTCTTACCTTATATAGAGTAGTTAGCGCCAGAAGCCCAAGAAGAGTTAGCATAAAATACTATTTTACATAATAAATCCAAAAAAATGAGGATAGTATGAACTATAGCCACATGGATGGTTGAAAGGACAACATCCATGCAAAGCTAAATGGTACTACAGGGACAAGGTAGAGGAAATTTTTCCTCACCTCATTTAGTAGAATTTTTTAGGGACCAAAAGTCTCTAAAAATGGGGAGGTATGATCTAAACTAGACCAATATATTATTTTTCATCTATTTTGGTTCCTTTTGGGTGTAAATATTTGATGAGTTGGATTTTAGGACCCATTTTAGGGGCAAGTCTTACTTTGTAGATTTGGGATCCAAAACCTTATGAGACCCGTTTGAGGGATTAAATGATATTTTTTAGGGTCAAAATGTTACAAACAAATTTTTTACTCTCTTAAAGTTTTTTTTGCACTCTAATATATTTACAATGATGCAAATATCACCTCATTCATAGTTTGTATGAAAAAGTTATGCTTCCCCCAAGTTGACATATATTGTTGACCACCATGGTACCAAGTGGATTCAACATCATCTATTACTACCCACACATGTGGATCTATTCATGTATAGACTTTCAAGAAAGTTATTTAGGTTCCAAAACCCTAACCCTAATCAAGGGTTGAAGCATGCAACAACCATAAAATCCTGGATGGGTTGAAGCATGCAATTACACTATGAATGTGGGAATCATGGCTTAATGTTTGAATTCACTACCGGGCTTTTGCTCCAAAGGAGTTTACATGACTAGGACCTCGGTCGAGGTCTTAACGAAACCTCGACTGACGGTTTGTTAAACCCTCGGTTGAGGGCTTTACAAACCCTCGGTCGAGGTTTAGTTAAGACCTCGACCAAGGTATTTAAATACCTCGGTCGAGGGCTTAAGAAAATAGACTTAGCCCACATTCAAACAAATGAAAAATTTTATGTGCCTTGCAGAAGTGTACACCCTGCCATTCCTAGCACATAACTGAGCGTAGTTGATACCGATAAATTCACCAACGAATCTTCTATCCATTGAGGTATCATACACGCATTTTGGGATTCATATGAAATTTATTTTTTAATTACTTCTAAAACTTATGCTTAGAAAACCACACTGCAACTTCGAAGCAGCTCAAAGAAAAATCCGCAGAGTTAAAAATACACAGCCAAAAAATTCTTTAAAATGCACACATCACATATCGACGTGTCCTCTTCAAAAGGGTATCTTTGGTTTTTCAATTTTTGAAAAAATAGAAAAAATTGCTTTACATGGACAAATATGTGTTTAAAACGATGTTGAAATCGAATGTGGTCACTTTCGAAAAATAATAAATAATTGTATAATGCGAAAAAAATTAACAAAAAAATATGCACATCACACTGCATTTTATGTAGATCATGCTCGTATATATATATTTTTTAAATTATTAATGCAAGATTGAATTACCCTACGTGGACACGAGCTACTTATTAGCTTCTTCAAACTTTTTAAGGTCACACAGTTCATTAAATGCAAAAATTCACACATTAAATGACATCAGAATATTTTAAAAAAAATATCACTATGAAGCCAACATAATATTC
>LPNX010379909.1:133572-177636 GCA_001517045.1 Pseudotsuga menziesii
ACTAATTATTGTATGATTGACCCCTAATTAACGTCATAATTTACCGCTAATTACCCCCAATTATCATTCATTGCACCAAAATGACCCCTACTTGACCACTAATTACCCCTAAATAATCCATGCTTACCAGTAATTAACCCTTGATAACCTCTAAATGACCCCTACATTTTTCAAAGGAAAACCTCGCGGAGAAACCTATTGGATTTTTCAAACATTCATAGATGGCATATCCCTAGTAAATCCATTGATGTAGACTAGTGTGCCTCACACGCAAGGATTTGAAATGGGCACATGCCACCATGAACCTAACTAAATGCCCAACACCATGGACAAACACTAGTTTAGCTAAGCCCTTGGGCTTAAATGGCCCCTACTTACCCATAATTAACCCATAGATACCATTAATTTCCCCTAGTTAACCCATAATTGACCCCTAGTTACCACTAATTAACTCCTAATTGCCCCATAGTTCACTCCTTATTAACTATTAATTACCCCTAATAATCAATGATTGCCAGTAATTAACCCTTGATAACCTCTAAATGACCCCTACTTTTTTCCAAGGAAAACCTCATGGAGAAACCCAATGGATCTTTCCAAACATTCATAGATGACATATTCCCTAGTAAACATGTTGCTACAATTGTTGAATGTGTTTTGCAAATGCTTCCCCATCATCACTAATTCTATCACCAAGCGGCAACTGCACCAAATCTAGTACACCCATAGGATTTGATCTAGCATAAACAACCTGAAATGGAGATTTACCTATAGATCTATTTACTAAACTATTGTAGGCAAATTCTGCTTGAGGTAAAGCCAAATTCCATTGCTTGGGATTCTCTCTGACAATGCTACGTAACAATTTTCCCAAACTCTGATTTACTACCTCAGTTTTCCCATTTGTTTGGGGGTGATAGGCACCACTAAACTGTAATTTAGTCCCTATTTTCTTCCATAAATTCCTCCAAAAATGACCCAAAAACTGAGTATCCCTATCAGAGGTAATAGTTTTTGGAATGCCATGCAATCTAAAAAAATTTGAAAAAAAGAAAAACGAAAAAAAACATTTTTCGGCCACCTTTGATTCATCATTAGTTTTCTTACAAGTAATGAAATGAACCATTTTAGAGAACCTATCAACAACTACAAAAATAGAGTCTTTACCTCATTGTGTGTGGGAGCCCCAATACAAAGTCCATGCTAAGATCTATCTATGGATCTGTGGGAATTGGTAATGGCATGTAGAACCATGTATTTTGTGAGTGTCCTTTAGCCATTTGACAAATCCTACACCATGCCACATCCTTGGTTATATATTTTCTCATGTTCGACCAGTAATACTTATCTTCGATTAAGGCTAGCATATTATCCTTCCAAAAATGTTTTTCTAAGATGCTACTGTGAAGTTCTATGATAATATTTTCTCTCATAGAACTAATTGGAATGCATAGTTGTTTTCTTTTGAAGAGGTAGCCATCTTACATAATATATTCACTCTGAATAAGATCCCTGTTCCCAACAACTAGATTCTTCAATTGTTCTGCAATTTCCTGAAAATCCTTATCTGTCACATAGAGATCCTTCAATACAGCAAACCCATTTACTTTATTTTCCATGGTGGTCAAAAGAATAGTGTGTCGACTCAAAGCATCTGGAACCTAGTTTTGATTTCCTGATTTGTGCTTCAAAACAAAGGTGTATCCTTGTAAAATGGAAACCCATTTTGCATGTCTAATCTTCAATTTGTTTTGGGTGTTTACATATTTTAAAGAAATGTGACCAGTAAATAACACAAACTCTTTTGGCACTAAATAATATTGTTGGGTGTGTTCTAGTCTCTTAAATACACCTAATATTTAATTATCAACCGGGATTGGTAGACTTAGAGTTGCTACAAAATATATGCAAAGGTAGAGGGGTTCCTAGGGCGTTGTACAAATACTTTAATAAACAAAAGATTGAAAGATCTTTCAAAATGAAAAACTGAGTCAAACTCCTAAAAATTTAATTATTAATGTGATTAAAGCAAAACATCATACTAGGATAATATCCGACTACTCATTAATTAACTCTTCTTCTTCTTAATCTAAGAATGGGAAAACTTTCATAAACAACTTCAGAAATTGAGAAAGGTCTAATTTATGAATAAATAGAAAAAATAAATAAAGAAGCAAGTAGAAAACTTAATTAAGAAGACTTCTCTAATTCTTTAGCCTATAAGCGTTTTTAGTAAACATACAATTAAAGGAATAAATTCTATGCTAGTATCAATCTACAAAGTATTGGGGTATTTTCCAGAAATTAACATGTCTAACCCTAAATTCAATATAAACAACGGTGAATTAAACTAAACCAAAGATACAATTATCAGATATTTCAGTGATGATAAATGAGGAAATCAAAGACAAAAGAAGCAAATCAAATCATAATTCAAAAACATGATTTGATTGAAAAGAAATAGAAAAAGGGCTTTTAATAAGTACTTTAAAATAATCTAACCTAAGGTCCTAAAGGTTGATGTAACTATTACCTAATTACCAAAACATAACAGAATTCAAAAGCCAAAGAAATAAAACTGAAAACAGGTTAAAAAAATAAACTAAGAACACTAAAGGTCGGATGGAAGGCTGGACGGCAGTCTGGAAGGAAGGTCCGAATGAGAGGTTGTATACAGAGAATAATAAAAATAGGCCTAAATGATTTAATTATCAGTTGATTTTGTGCATATGAAAACAAGATGCATAAAGGCCAAAATTTAAACCTAATTAATAATTAAAATAATAAAAAGGGATTACTAATCTATGGGTATAAAGAGATTGTTTCTATTATAAAATATAACAAACTGAAACGTTGCCGAATTAATCTTTATTTAAACAAAAGTTAACAAAACTAATTCTAACTACAAATCAGACCTAAGACTAACTAAATTTTATCTATCTGTAAATATAACATTAAGCATTTAACCGAAAGAGAAAACTGAAAGGAAAATTGAAAACAAACTACACGTGACCGGTCACTCTAATTCTATAGGCAAAGACTACACTAACAGCATAATTACATTAACTACAACAAACATATGTCATAGAAAGTAAATAAATGGACAACTATAGTAACATAATCACATGAACAAATTAAAACAAAACTACTTATCTATAAAATAGAAAATAACAAAAACACGTATGGACATGGAAGCCACTAGTTGTTGAGGGGCCCTCTCAGGAATCAGGGGATTCCTATCTAACGCCTACGCAAACACAACCATGAACATAAGAATGTACAAACTTTTATTAAAAATATGGGACAAAATTACAGTGTGCTTAGTGACAAATTACATGCATAAAATTGGAACTGTCAACTCTTATAGCTCTCAAATGGAGGAGTTTATATACTATTTATGAGAGTTTGAGCAAGTCGACCCTTTAGTGGTCAATTGCTCTCTAAATTTAGCCAATTATAGTGAACATTAACTGTTTATAGGCCAACGCATAGTCTGGTTCCTCCCTCAGCGTGATCGTGGCATCTTCAGCATGAGCAGGGCGTCGTGGTGGTGTATCTACTCCTCCTTTCACGTGGTTGGTGGAGTGGTGTTAGGAACAGGCAATGTACACGATGGGTCTTACAGAACACAGGTCCTTCATCAGCGTGAACAGACTTCAAATGTGGCCCACGGACTCCTTTCTTAGCGCAGCAAGCAGAGTGATGGCGAGCGAAGGAGATTGGAAGCTGGTGCCCTATCCAGAACATAGATTTATTACCCAGGCACGTGGATAACAATTTATTTGCAGGCTGTTTTATGTTTTACAGTGCGCAGGCTGATGGGCGATCTAGACGGGAGGATGAAAAGCTAGCTGCATTGTGAGCTGGATACACTGAGCGTTAATCTAGGGAGAACATGGAAAACCACCAGCGAATTTTGCGTAATGAGATGGATGACGAGGTGAAAAAAATCAACGCAATGGCGATCCTTAGGCTGGGGGATTCATCAAACATCAAACACGTGGATAGAAGGTGGTGTCAGGAAGTGGCAACATGATGTTTGGCCACAACAGCGTGAACGTATCATGTAGGTTCCTTCTTCAGCATGTTGGTAAAGATGTGTTGGATGGAGAACTGGACAGCGAATTGGATGATGGTTATGCATGGCTGGATGAATGCTTGTCTGTTTAACGAGCTGAAAACTAATATGTCTATTATAAGCTTGCCCAAAAACTGTAAATCTGCAAACAAATACATAAATTCATAGATATATTAAATATGCTTTAAATAATAGAAATTGAAGTCAACAAAGTTGTAAAAATAATGTTAATAACCAGAGTTGCGTAAACATCAAATTCATTCTTACCTCATGCTAAATAACGATCTACATGACATAAAATACATGAAAGATAATAAAATATGCATTTAAATGTGTTATTTTAATGCCAAAAAATGATAACAAAATGAGGCTCAACATACCCCCAAACCAGAGAAATGCCAAGTCCCACTGAGCAAAGAAAAAGATAAGAGATCATATTGTCAAAGCGAACTTTGAAATGTGAGCTAGCAATAGGTATATGCATGAATGAGTGAGTTCATAAATTTTATAATTACTATCAACCATGTCCAAAGTAAAACTTTGAATAAGTTGAACATATGACACAAAAGGTATAAAATTAATCATTTGATAGTTTACATGCATGATTGGGGAAAAGGATAGGGTTACTAATAGTGAAATGATAACTAAAACAAAACTTTTAAGGTCAAAGCATACTCATGGAGGTAAAAACTATTTGCCAAAAACAAAATTTGGTTAGCAAATTTTAGTCATAAGTGCTATAATATCACCAAGTTTAGATCGTCATGTGGTATTTCATTTGGATTACCTTCGATCCTTCATATAGTCCTCCATATTGATCTTCTGTAAAAATATACTTCATGCTCTAACCAAGTTCCATTGCTAATTTATCCTGAAAAACACTTATCATTTTGTCAAAAAAAATAGATCTATCATAAATAATGAAAATAAAAATAGTCTAATTTTCCCTAATCCTCCCCCCAAACCAAAGGTATGGTGTGTCCTCAAGCCATGAGAAAGCAGATCCGATTGTTCCATTTAAAAAGAGTCCTATCATGTTGTTTTATTATTTTGTAAAAAGAAAAACTAACTAGTAACTGGAAATGATTCAGATATGTATATTCATGAAAAATATAACAATGCTTAGAAATACCACTTAAATGTTGATAAGAGAACTGAAAACATGACAGAGGAAAAGCTAGTCATTCGTGCCTTATTTTAAAGATATCTTGTCATCATAAGATATTTTGAGTTTACCTTGGAGTGTGTGAGATTTTATAGCTATGGGTCCCATTTCTAGGATAATTACATCATAGGTATTTGTTGAATTAGGTGGCTAGGTCCAATCCCAACTTACAGCGATTCTCAAATGACATTAAAAACAAGTGGCCTTAAAATAAAATTTTAAAAATTTTCTTCATATTTATCATTATTCTCTGAATCATGTGCATAGTAGTGCATTAACCAGATCTCTTTTACCCGATATTTCCCCGCTGCCAGCAGGCCTGTTCAGTACCCCGACGGGTTTATCTTGGTACCATGCAAGCATAGTCCCACTGCCAGCAGACCTGTTCAGTACCCCGACGGGTTTACTTGCATTTATCGAGCTTCCTTGTTGTAAGTTTTTACTTAGCATTGACCCGCTGCCAGAAGGCCTATTCAGTACCCCGATGGGTTTGCCTTGTATAATGATATTAAGTATATGGAAGCCAATTAGTACTAGAGTGTGCTAATCCCTGCTAAAACACATAATTCAATTTTGCAAAAATAAACTTATAAATACTTTTCATACTGGCCTTAATCATAAATCATGTCAAAAGAGAATAACTTAAAGCTGTTCTTTGAACTTACAATCCTTCTTCTTCGTAAAAGATAAATAATGTTCTCCACAGGAAAAAATTCCACCTACTATCGAGTTATCACATTTTAAGAGACAAGTTTTGATAACAAGTATAGGATAAACTAGTAATCCATAGTTATAAGGTGAGATTCGAAAAAGATAATAATGAGAGTAAGTATTATCACGCAACTGTTTAAAATAGAAAATCAGAAATATACATGTCTGAATCAAAATACCAAAAACTATCTGAATCATAAAAGGAACGGTTAAGAATGATGTACACAGAATCACTATAAGCTATAATTTTTAAGAAATGTTTAAGATATCTTACGATCATAAATTGTCTTTCAGATAATACTCCATGAGCTGCTTATAGATAAAATTCTTATAATCAAACTGCAAAACCACTTGTTAGATGATTCATATTTATTTATAAAAACATATATAACATTATGGAAAGAAAAAGAGTCACGTGTAGTAACTCTTATTTATTTAATAAGACAAAAATATATTTACATAATATCCTATTATACTAAAAAGAAATAAAACAATTCAAGTATATGAATTCTTCCAATGTAACCATGTTCAAAGCAAAATTAGAAATATACCTTTATCCACATATAAGAAAAATATTACAATGATTACCAGGATATGAAGAATAAACCAAGCTGTTTGATTTAGCAGCAATAAACATTGAAGAAGAGGATGGTACCGTGGCTTGGTTCCCTCTTGGAACCATATTTCAATGTGACTTATGTATTCTATGTTTTCTTCTTCATTTGTTATGTCACGAGATCTTTCATTGAACTCTAGGATGTATAAAGAATCTAAGTTTGGTGACGGGGAATATTCAGGGTCTAATGTCCCTCCCTCATCGAATGAGAGGCATTCCAGGTTGATCTTGTCTTCTTGTGGAAAAGGCCAAGTAGAAACTTCACTTTCTTTCGTAGTCTTTACAATCCCTTGATCTATAACCTCTCCAAATCTCGTATGAATTTCTTGCAATAATGTTGGTGAGGTAGGTAAGTTGGATAAATGTTGCAATTCAACATTGTAAGCATATTGTATTGCTTTATTATTGTTAGAATATGGACTAGATTGAACAGGAATGTGCGTAGGGCATAGAGGAGGTTTATGAGAAGGTGATTGTGGAAGGTGTAATTGACTAGCTTGTGTGGTTGATCCTGCCTAGAAAATTGGATATTGTTGAAAATATTACAGAACAGGAAGTGTTGCATCATAAGAGAGAGTATCCCTATGATCATCAGATGGGACAGAAAGGCTTTGTGAACAAGGTTGACAGGGGTTAAGATGAGGCTGAGAAGAGCATATATTCTTACTAATATTGAATTTTTCTCTTGAATACCTTCTACATAATTCACAAACATTATCATATGATAACTGAAATACATCACATGTTCCCATCAGACTTAAAATTTATAAATATTCACTTTGTATGCCTTTAAGTAAAAGTATTTTCAAGGTATCCTTCCCTAACTGTCTTAGTTTTGATCTTTGAAGGTTGTATTGTAAGCGTTCGACATAATTTTCCAAAGTTTCTTCTTCTCCCTGTGTTATTTCAAAGATGTCCTCATTGACCCTGCAATAATCTTGGTATCTTTTCAAGAACATATGTTTCATGTCTTCCCAAGTTTGAACGCAATTCCCACCTAGGCTCATGAACCATCGGAGGGCTGATCCTTTCAAAGTAAGAGGAAAAAATTCATATTTTGAACATTATATGCTCTACAGAGTATTTCCAATTGAAATAAAAATTCATTGGGGTCTTCATTCTCTAGTTTGTGAAAAATTGGAAAAATGGATGGGGGAACGTACTATATTTGTGCCACTCCTCCTGGATCTCTAATAGGGAATTCAAAGGTAACAACTTCTTCATCCTTCTATCCTACCATATCTTCCCACAATATAAATAGTTTTTCATGTGTTATCTTAAATCTCCCCTTTCAAATATTTTTGTTAGTTTGTTAGCAGGATGGGTGGCGCTTACAACACCACTAAGTGATTTAATTATAAAATAAGTCCTACACTCGCATACGAGTAAATTGTATGAAAGTAAATTACCTAAAGGCACACGTACATCAAGTTGAACTTATGAAAAAGTAAACTATCTACGTCTACGAAAAGAAAAGTATGCTTAAGGGAAATAAATCAAACTTTGCATAAAGTAAACACACTTGTGTGAAAAAGGAACAACAAAGATTTGGGGAGACCCACTAAAGTGGATTTGTCAGGCTGTCACACTATGGAAATTCTGTAGTGAAGTCATCTTTGCGTCTTATTGTTTCCCCTTCTCCTTGCTGTGTAACATAAAGGCAACCTATCTATCCTTATCTATATAGACTATGTTCATGTAAAACTAAACTAAAGGAAAACCTAGACTACTGCTACTGCTGGGTTTGGGGGAACCTGTTATAATAGATGCACAGGTTCTTACCTCTCATCTTACCGCTCCCCCGCCACCAACCTATCACTAAACTTCATAAGAAAATTCTATTTTTTCTACCTTATAGAACAACTCCCCGACAATGACGCCAAAATGTTGGGTGTGTTCTACTATCTTAAATACACCTAATATTTAATTATTGACTAGGGTTGGTAGGCTTAGAGTTGCTAAAAATATATGTGCGAAGGTAGAGGGGTTCCTAGGGCATTGTAGAAATACTTTAATAAACAAAAGATTGAAACATCTTTCAAAATGAAAAACCGAGTCAAACTCCTAAAAATTTAATTATTAATGTGATTAAAGCAAAACATCATACTAGGATAATATCCAACTACTCATTAATTAATTCTTCTTCTTCTTAATCTAAGAATGGGAAAACTTTCATAAACAACTTCAGAAACTGAGAAAGGTCTAATTTATGAATAAGTAGAAAAAATAAATAAAGAAGCAAGTAGAAAAATTAATTAAGAAGACTTCTCTAATTCTTTAGCCTATAAGCGTTTTTAGTAAACATACAATTAAAGGAATAAATTCTATGCTAGTATCAATCTACAAAGTATTGGTGTATTTTCCAGAAATTAACATGTCTAACCCTAAATTCGATATAAACAATGGTGAATTAAACTAAACCAGAGATACAATTATCAGATATTATAGTGATGATAAATGAGGAAATCAAAGACAAAAGAAGCAAATCAAATCATAATTCAAAAACATGCTTTGATTGAAAAGAAATACAAAAAGGGATTTTAATAAGTACTTTAAAATAATATAACCTAAGGTCCTAGAGGTTGATGTAACTATTACCTAATTACCAAAACATAACAGAATTCAAAAAGCCAAAGAAATAAAACTGAAAACAGGTTATAAAAATAAACTAAGAACACTAAAGGTCGGATGGAAGGCTGGACGGCAGTCTGGAAGGAAGGTCCGAATGAAAATCCAAACACACAGTTCGAATGAGAGGCTGTATACAGAGAATAATAAAAATAGACCTAAATGATTTAATTATTAGCTGATTTTGTGCATATGAAAAAAAGATGCATAAAGGACAGAATTTAAACCTAATTAATAATTAAAATAATCAAAAGGGATTACTAATCTATGGGTATAAAGAGATTGTTTCTATTATAAAATAAAACAAACTGAAACATTGCTGAATTAATCTATATTTAAACAAAAGTTAACAAAACTAATTCTAATTACAAATCAGATCTAAGACTAACTAAATTTTATCTATCTGTAAATATAACATTAAGCATTTAACTGAAAGAGAAAACTGAAAACAAACTACACATGACCGGTCACTCTAATTCTATAGGCAAAGACTACATTAACAGCATAATTACATTAACTAGAACAAACATATGTCACAGAAAGTAAATAAATGGACAACTATAGTAACATAATCACATGAACAAATTAAAACAAAACTACTTATCTGTAAAAGAGAAAATAACAAAAACACGTATGGACATGGAAGCCACTGGTTGTTGAGGGGCCCTCTCAGCAATCAAGGGATGCCTGTCTAACGCCTACGCAAACACAACCATGAACAACAAAATGTACAGACTTTTATTCAGAATATGGGACAAAATTACAGTGTGCTTAGGGACAAATTACATGCATAAAACTGGAACTGTCAACTCTTCTAGCTCTCAAATGGAGGCGTTTATATATTGTTTATGAGAGTTTGAGCAAGTCAACCCTTTAGTGGTCGAATGATTTCTAAATTTAGCCAATTATAATTAACATTAACTATTTACAGGCCAGTGCATAGTCTGGTTCCTCCCTCAGCGTGTTCGTGGCATCTTCAGCATGAGCAGGGCATCATGGTGCTATATCTACTCCTCCTTTCGTGTGGCTGGTGGAGTGGTGTTGGGCACAGGCAATGTACATGATGGGTCTTCCAGAACATAGGTCCTTCATCAGCGTGAACAGACTTCAGATGTGGCGCACAGACTCCTTTCTTAGCGTAGCAAGCATAGTGATGGCGAGCGAAGGAGATTGCAAGCTGTTGTGCTATCCAAAACATGGATTTATTACCTAGGAACATGGATAACAATTTATTTGCAGGTTGTTTTATGTTTTACAGCATGCAGGATGATGGGAAATTTGAACGGGAGGCTGAACAGCTAGCTACATTGTCAGTTGAATACACTGAGTGTTAATCTAGGGAAAACATGGCAAACCACCAACGAATTTCGCGCAACGGGCTGGATAACAAGGTGAACAAAATCAATGCAATGGTGATCCTTAGGTTGGGGGCTTCATCAAACATCAAACGCTTGGATAGCAGGTGGTGTCAGGCAGTGGCAGCATGATGTTGGGCCACAATAGCGTGAACATAGCATGCAGGTTCCTTCTTCAGTGTGCTGGTAAAGATGTGTTGGACAGAGAACTAGACAGTAAGTTGGATGATTGTTGCGCATGGATGGCTGAATGCTTGTCTGTTTAACGAGTTAAAAACTAATATGTTTATTATAAGCTTTCCCAAAAACTGTAAATATGCAAACAAATACATAAATTATTAGATATGTTAAATATGCTTTAAATAATAGAAATTTAAGTCAATAAAGTTGTAAAAATAATGTTAATAACCAAAGTTGTGTAAACATCAAATTCATTCTTACCTCATGCTAAATAACGATCTGTATGACATAAAATACACAAAAGATAATAAAATATGCATTTAAATGTGTTATTTTAATGCCAAAAAATGATAACAAAATGAGGCTCAACAAATGCCTCCAATGTCACAATGCTTGCACAATTGCATAAAATTCTACATCATATGTGGAGTAGTTCTTTCTTACATCATTCAATTTTTTGGTAAAAATTGCAATTGGTTTACCTTCTTGGCTAAGTAAATCTCCAATGCCTACATGTGAGGCATCACAGTCTACCTCAAACACTTTATCAAAATCTGTTAAGGCTAGTACAGGTGCCTCAATTACCTTTTTCTTTAGAAACTTAAAGATTTCATTAGCTTCATTCATCCACTTGAATGTTGTGCCTTTGGTGCAATATGTTATGGGTTCTACAATACTGCTAAATTTTGAATAATTGTTTTGTAAAAGGTCATTATCCCATGAAAACTTCTTAACTTTGTTATGCTCCTAGGACTAGGCCTCTCCAAAATTTATCTGACCTTCTTTGAATCCATCTTGACTCCTTCTAATAAGATGACAAAACCCAAAAATACCAAACTTTCTTGCAGGAACCTATATTTATTCACATTTGCATAAAGATGATGTTTTCTCAATGTATCCAATATAATCTTTAAATGTTGCAAGTGATCTTCTTTGTTTCTATTGGAAACTATAATGTCATCAAAATAAATGACAACAAACTTACCAATGTAAGGTTGAAGCACAATATCCATCAACCACATGAAGGTTCTAGGTGCATTAGACAACCCAAATGGCATCACCATCCAGTCATATAGTCCATCCCTGATCTTGAAGGCAATTTTCCATTCATCTCCTTCGTGAATTCGGATCTGGTGGTATCCACTTCACAAATCAATTTAAATGGAATATTTAGCTCTGGATAGTACATCCATCATGTTGTCCAAGCGCGGTATAGGAAACTGATATTTTATAGTAATTTTATTGATTGCTCTGCTATCTGTGCACATCCTCCACGTATTATCTTTTCTTGGAGTCAACAATGCTGGTACAACACAGGGACTTGTGCTTTCTCTTACCACACCTTTCTTTATAAGCTTTGTTACTTGTCAGTTGACATCTGCATGTTGTGTACGATTCATTCTATAGGATTCTTGATTAGGTAAGGATGATCTCAAGATCAAATTAATGTGATGTTGAATATCCCTCTTTGGTGGAAGTCCATCAAGAAGTTCATTAGGGGCAACATCAACATATTTTTCTAGTAACTTGGCCACTTCAGTAGGTATTGGTATGTCTTCCTTGGGACCTTTTTGCACTATTAATGCATAGAAAAATCCTCTTGCCTTCATTTTTTTAACAATCTCTTTTTCTAACAATATATTCTCAATTTTCCCTTCATCTTTAAGGGGAAATAAGACAACTTTTGTTCCATCCTTCCAAAAGGTGTAGGTATTCTTTCCTCTGTCATGTATGACTTTTTGTCAAATTTGTAAGGCCTCCCCAATAATAGATGACATGCATCCATCGTAACAACATCACACTATACTTCATTTTTATAAGTCTTACCAATGGAAAACTTAATCAAAACATCTTTTATTAATTGTGACTTCATTCCCTTTTTTGAACCATGCAATTTAGTAAGGATGGGGATGTGTTTCACAATATAATTTCAACTTATCTACCATCTTTTTGGAAACCATATTCTCACAACTGCCACTATCAACAATAACTTGACATACCTTTCCCCCAAAAGTGTACCTGGTTCAAAAAATATTTGTTCGAAGCTACGAATATTCATTGTTGCTATTGTGTCTTTGTTGTTTCTCGAAAATCACCATTGACCTTCGTATCCTGCGATTTCCCCCCATATCAGGTGGGACTTCATGTTAAACTTTGTCTTCTTCATTTTCATCTTGGACCAAGTTTAAATTGGGTTGTTGTCCTTGCTTTGGCTCTTGCATGTTGTTATTTGAGCATTCAAATGCTCAATGACCCTCTACACCACACCTAAAACACCAATAAGGTCTTCCTCTTCCACCACCATAGCCTCTACGCCTCTAAAAGCCTCTTCATCATGGTTGGTTTAGGTTACCTTGTCAATTATCTTCTGGTTTTTAAGCTCCTTGGGATGATTAGCCTCTTCCATAATTAAAACCACCCCGTGAGGAAGACAATGTACCCCTCCTTGCTCCTCTATTCCTTTGAGCAAATTGTCGGGTTTTTTTTCCTCGGCCTTTAAGGATAACTGGTATGCCTCTTCCACACTTTGGACACTATGCATTCTCAATTCATATTGAATAGAAAATTTCAAACAACTCACATAGCTTGCATCCATTTTCTCATCAGTTCCCTGGTGATTTACATGAATGGACAATTGATAAAACTCATGTGTGAATTCCTCCATGGTAGACAAGTTTTGCTTCAAGTTTTGAAATTTACGAGAAAAGGGTTTGTGCATAGTCCTGCGGCAAAAAACAATCTCGCAACTTTTTTCCATCTTATACCAAGTCTTTAATTTGGCTTTATCTTTTTTGGTTCTATATTTTTGCACCTGATCCCACCAAATCATGGCGTGACCATTCAACTTTGTGCATGAAAATTTCATTTTCTTTTCTTCTATCATAGGCTTCCATTCAAAAATAAATTCCATGGACTTCAACCAATCTATTAACTCCTCTGGTTTAAGACTCTCGACATAGTCTGAAACTTCCATTTTGATCCCATCATTTCTCCCTTCTACAGCCCTGGGCATCCTTTCTTCAAAAGGTATGCGCTCTACTTCTTCTTCTTCATGTTCTATGTGTTGATTTGCACCTCCTTGGTCTGTCTCCTCATCAGACGCTTCTCTTTGTATTATCCTTTGATTATCCATCGTGTCTGTAAGCTTTGCTACTTTCCTTTTGGAGGTTTTGCATATCTCTATGCATCTAAGCATGACCTGCTCTTCCTCTTCCTCTCCCAGCCATATTCTTGCTTCGATACCAGATGTTGTAGCCAATAAGCGTTGATTCAATTGAACAAGATCTAAAAACCATGCAAACAAATGACAGCGGAAAAATAACTATTTGTTTATTTATTCTCCATTCGAACTATTACAATGAAGGTCCAACCCTTTATAACTACTTTCTGAGATTTTTTGAAATATGATATTTTCAAAAATTGCTAATTTTAGAAATCTCTCGCATGGTTATGAAACTGAACAACAACTATAAACTAACTAGAGCGACACTAGTTGTCAAATCATTTTTCTAATTAGGTTTATCAACTGAGAGATAACACGTAATTACAAATAAATAAATAAAATCCCACAAAACACTAAAACCTCAATTTAAGGCCTTATATGAAGGAATTTGGCCTCAGGAAAGTGTCAACAAAAACTCTAGTTGGAAGGAGCTTATCGGCTAGTGCATTGAACACTTCTAAACGCATCATCCTCTTAAATTTGAGCTCAAACAGATAAACGAATCAAAAGTTATGACCCCATAAATCCCTGCATTTATTTCCTTTTTTTAGCCTTTAGAAATCAAACTTTTAATGAAATGTGCTTTAAAGCATCAAATGAAGAATATTCGGAAGATAAAGAGTGAGCCCCATAGTATTATGATCATGCCTCTAGGAGATACTTTGAACGAGATCATCTAAAAATTCGATTTCATATCTTTCATGCAGGTCTACAATTATCTAAAGAAGTTTGTAGACTCGCTCTCCAAAGTAGGACAAGGTTTACAAGATGGTCATATGGAACAGGAGGAGCAAAGATGGATTATCCATACACGTGTGTTCATATTTGCTACTTCTATTATTCATGATTACATGTTGTAGTTTATTAGTCTTATCCCATGTTTTTTTTTCCTTTGTTTTTGTTGTCATATAAGGCTTGTATCTTTCAAGCATAACATTTAATATTTTAAAGGGACTATGATATTTTTTATGGGACAATTAAGAAGAAGAGACTTTTCCCTATACACTAAAATTATATTATATTTCAATAGAGTCCATAAAAGTGATGTTGTTACAACATTCTTTCATTTTTTTCCTACATGTTTTGTTTCAAATAGTTAGTTGATACTTTGAAGCATATATGCTTAGGACATGCTCAAAAAACGTGAATAATGTTATTCCCTCGTGGCTAGGAATACAATTACACTTTTTTCTCATGGGAAAAGTAATAACCACCTCGCCCTCGATTATACTTGAGTACGAATTGATATATTTGTTAATGTAAAAAAAAAATGTTCTCTAAAGTTAGAATACACACCCTTTCACTAGACTTGATAAAAATAAATATACCAATCCTCTTTTTATTGTATTGTTGTAAGAGTCTTTCTATATTATTGATAATCTACATAAAGTACATAATGAGGCTCATGGTAACCATCTAAAGTTGGAATACAGGACATGCCATGAGCACTATTCAAAAATAAGATAACTTTGTTAGTAAGGATCCTAATAAATAAACCTAGTTTCAAAACAATTTAAAGAGACTAGAAATTTTAGAGACCATTAACAAAATAACATCTTTCATGCATAGACTATAACTATAATTGATCACTCTATTTTTGCAATAAATGAAAATTAACAAAAACAGAGATAGAGATAGAGAAATGAACATCATATGCTTCATAATCTATCAAGGAAACTTAGGGGGAGGAGTCATTGTCTCCTTCTGTAACGTCCCTGACCCTCCGACAGGCGAAGAGGACGCTACCAATGCTTCTATCTACCCGGGAAACTAGCCCCGTGAACATAATAATAAATATTGAAATGCTTTGAACTAAAACATGCATACAGTATTACCATACAACGGAAGCAAAACCATACATCCAAGCATTCAGCATGTTCATTGTAATTCATTATCAAATGTAATTGCAAGGATTTAAACATAAGAATACTTATCTTATGAAGAAGAACGCCCCGCAACCAGCTATGTCGCTGCAACGTTCCACCCAACCATAGGCCAGTGTGCTCCTTAATCTCTCAGCAACACTGCCACCCCCGAGCTAAGCATGATTCCCACACAGAATAAGGAAACTAAGCAAGCCAACACATAGCCAAAGATATGTCAAAACTCGGTCAAGCCAACACGGTTGGGTTTATCAAACCAAGAGTACACAACAGCACATAACCAAGCCAACAAGTTGGGTTTATCATGTTATTAGGAGATGGAAGCACTGTCTGCTAAGCTAGTGGGCTCATTGAAGAGCTAAGGATGCCTACACCAGAACTAGCTTGACTCCTAAGACATCCACACACACCCAACACAAGGAATCATTCCCTTCATTGCTACACAGTCTCTCGATCCATGACTTCCCTTCCAGTGCTATTCAGCGGGTGTAGAGAAGAGAGCCATCCCTCTAGTTCTATCTATGAGACTCCTAGAAAACACTAGGCTTGTCAAGCAGACTCCTTTCGACTCCTACACAGTCCAAAGACCAATATCATGTGCACACACAGCAAAAAAACCAACACAACAATTCATAGCTCTGGGATTTAAACTAAAACATCACAGAACAAAACCGAAATGGAAACTTGGGTAATACATAGCTCAAACTGAGCAATTCGATTCCAAAGTAGTTCTTGGCCCTATTGTGGCCAAAAAGACTCAACAAGAACCCATAGAAACCCAAAATTCGTGGGGAAACCAGCAGTGATTTCTCAGCTACGGGAGGGAGGGAATGCAACTTGCATGGATGTGAATTCACATGCCTAGACCCACAATTTGAAGAGAACTACACACAACAAAATCCAAAAAACAAAATTCACCCATAGAAAACTTCCATCCGTCTTAGAGAGAGCCCAACGTGGATTTCTGATGATGAGGGAAAACGTCCAGGGCCCAAAATTGTAAATGAGAACTACACAGCAAAATCCTGAGGGTAAGGAAGCTCTCCTAGTTCTCTGCATGAGGGAAAATGAAGAATGGGGGGTTGTGGTCTCTTCCTGCCCACGTGAGGGTGAATGAGCTCCCTGGTGCAGTGTGCATGTGGGCAAGGACTGACAGTCCTGCCACACACCATTGTCCATGCAATAACTGCCCCAACTAACATCAGAGGATTTAATTCGGTAGTTGAGACAAGAATAAGACAAAAATATGGTTGAATGAGACAATGGATAAAGGGTGAGTAAGACAAAAGATAGGTGATAACTAAATGGGTTTATCAATTGACACTTGGCTTTTCCCCAATGGCCCCAAAGGTTAATTATTTACCCCTCCTTATCCTTAGGAAAATCATGCCCTTTTTATTGTGGTTGCATTGACATAGCTGGTTGCAGGTATTTTAATTAAAATGCATATTTACATGATTCCAAAAATTATAATGTGTCGGATAGCTTGATATACCATCGACAATTATTTTAATCGTCGAAACATAAAACATTAAATCGGTGGCGGGGCTTTTGCCTTTATCTCATCACTACGATTAATTACAATATATACATCATATGCATTTTTAATGCAAATGGGTCAAAACCGGGGTGTTACACCTTCATTGATAATGTGGGGTGAGTCTAGGGTTCTTCTTGTGGGTGGATGTTTAGTCTCCATCTTGATCCCCAACCTTCTTGCATTGATGTCCAATTTGGAGTCAACGAACTTGATCTCTAGACTCATACGCTTCAAAGGAGCCAATTCCTCTTTCAACTCTACTAAATGCTTATCATGATTAGCCATAGTAATACCCAACAATTATTTGGTAGTCCAATAGAGGTGGATTTCCCTGTGGTATAGATCCATATTGTATCTGGTGTAACCAAGGTCTCTAATCCAATCTGCTAGAACCCCAAACTCTTGACCATGCTACTAGGTTGACTACCCTGCTTGGATTTTCTTCTTTGCTTCGCCTACCTCTTGCTTAAGCGGCAGAGTAGTATGCTTGTAGTAGAAATTGGTAGCTTTCATAACCTTGGATAGTTCCTTGGATGGGTCTAGTTCCTTTACCACTACTTTCCCCTTCTCCATTCTTATTTCCTCTAGTCACTCCTCCTCTCATGTTGCTACACTTCCTTCCACTCAGCCTTATCAACTTCTGTTCCCTCAAATTTTGAGTTGCTATCTTCTGCAGCAAAGAACCAAGTTGAAATGAGGGGGTGAAGGCTTGGACCTTTGAACACCCTTTCCATCCTCCCTGATGATAAACCTCGACATGATGTTCCATAATGGTCACCCCCTTCGCTTATTGAGAACCCTCCTCCTTCCAGGTGAAATCGCCCTTCACCTTCTTTATCACTCGCTCGACTCAATGGCCCTATGCCTTTTATCATTCAATATTTCCAGGGGGGCGTCATTGTCTCCTTCATCGATAATGTGGGGTGATTCTAGGGTGCTTCTCACGGGTGGATGTTTAGTCTCCATCTTGATCCTCGATCCTCTTGCATTGATGTCCAATTTGGAATCAACAAACTTGATCTCTAGCATAATACACTTCATTTAAGGGATTATTTCCTCTTTTGAATCTTCTATCTACTTATCCCGATTGGCCATAGTGATGCCCAACAATGATTTGGTAGTCTAGTAGAGGTGGATTTCCCTATGGTATAGAGCCATCCTGGATTTGGTATGACTAGGGTTTGCAATCCAATCCGTCGGAACCTCAAACTCTCGACCATGTTCTTGGGTTGAGTAATCTGCTTGGATTTTCTTCTCTGCTTCTCCTATATCCTTCTTAACCAAAAAGATTAGTATGCTTGTAGTAGAAATTGGTTGCTTCCATAGACTTGGATAGTACCTTGGATGGGCATGGTTCCTTCGCCATTGTTCTCCCCTTATCCGCTCTTATTTTCCAACTAGTCGCTTCTCCTCTCATCTTGCTACAATTCCTTCCCTTGAGCCTTGTCAACCTACATTCCCTGAAATTTTGAGTTACTATCTTCTAAAACAAAGAACAAGATTGAAACGAGGGGATGAAGGATCATACCTTTGAACACTCTCACTATCCTCTTTGATGATAAACCTTGACATGAGGTTCCATAACGGATACCCCCTTCACATATTAAGAACCCTCCCCCTTGCAAGTTCAATCGTCCTTCCCCTTATCTGTCACTCACTCGACTTGATGGCCTTATGCCTTTTATCATTCAATGTGTCCTTCATCTGTAACATCTGCATGCACCGCATCCATTCGAGTTGCCAATTGTTGCTTAGGGATTCAATTCTACCTTCTCATCCCTTCTCCAATGTCATGTACCATCCCCTCTGATAGCTACACTATAACGTACCCGCCCCTCTGTAGGAGCACATAAGGGAGGAACGCGACTACAACTTCTCACTCTAATACCACAATGTAGCGTCCCTGCTACTCTACCACTACTCTGATATACCACAATGTCCATGTACCCGATGGCCATACACCTGACTGATATGTGGAATAATTTAAAATTTCTCTTGACTATCTCTTTTAACACAATCATGGGTCATGTAACATCCTTTAGCATTCATTCTTAAGCATAAACATCACTGTAATAGTCATCTGCATCTCATAGATCCATTCTCTAAGCAAAAAATTCATTCCGCACTAAACCTGAATTTTCTGCCTTTCGCATTCCGCCCTTCCGCCTTCCACTGCGGACTTTGAGAATTGGAAACTCCCTGAAACGACCACCTTGTCTTTTGACTTTCCTCCTTCCGACTTCCACCTTTTCGCCTTCTGTTGCAGACCTTGAAAATCGAAAACTCTATGAAACAATCACTTTGTCTTTCGACTTTCTACCTTCTAACTTCCAGCTTTCTGCCTTTCGCTGCGAACTGTGGGAATCAGAAACTTAACATGCGACAAAATCATTTATCCACATTCCGCCTTCTTCCTTCTGTTGTGAAACTCGAGAATGGTAAATTCAGCATTTGAAGGAATCATTCAGCCACATTTCGCCTTCCGCATTCCGCCTTTTCGCCTTCCATTGCAGAACTCAAGAATCAAAAAACCAACAAATCAATACCTTCATTTGTTCACCTTTTGCTTTCCACTTTCCACCTTATTCCTTCTGTAAATGAACTATGGATAGTGGAAAACCAACACTTGGCCTCATTTCTCTTTTGGATTTTCGCCTCCTGCCTTTCGCTGCAAACTCTATGGTGCAGAAACATACACTTTACCTTAGAGTTTTTGGATATTTTGCGCTAACGCGTTCCACCTTCCGCACGCAGATCATGGGGTGCAAAAAACCAACATTATACCTCATTTCAACTCCTCTTATTCCTCCTGCCTTCCACAAGAAGATTTCGAGGTGAAGAAATGCTTAATCCAGATGTATTATGACTCTGTAACAACCTTTCTAGCCTCCATGAACTTAAGCAAAATACATTGAAACCAAAAACATATGCAAAAGTAAAATGAAGGGACATTTAATCAATAGTAAACTCTACTTTAATATTCAATAAGCATTCAACATAATCAACACATTCATAAGTAAATACATTGCAGAAATAACACAATAGAGAATACTTATCTTGAAGATGAAGTTGTCCCGCAACTAGCTATGTCGTTGCAATGTTCCACCCAACCATAGGCCAGTTGTGTTCATCAATCTCTCAACACAACTGCCACTCTCGAGTTGGCCATGATTTCCACAAGGAACTAGGGAACAGAAGGCTCACACATGACCAGACCATATAAAATGCAGTCAAGCCAACCTACAGTTGGGTTTATCAAATTGTCCATCCAAGCCAATACACAATTGGATTTATCAGGCTATAGGAAAACAAGCCAATACACTGTTGGGTTTATCAAGCTACTCAACCAAGCCATCTAACAGTTGGGTTTATCAGACTACACACAGTCAAGCCAACATTCCCATTAAGGACCAGCCAAGGCAACTAACATATGGGTTTCAGGCCACTCAGCCAAGACATCTCACTGTTGGGTTTATCAGGCTTCTCAGCCAAGCCAACTAATAGTTGGGTTTATCAAGTTGTCCAAACAAGGATCACACATGGCCAAATGCACAACAAGACACATCCAAGCCAACACATAGTTGGGTTTATCAGGTTGCTTAGCCAAGACAATATATGATTGGGTTTATTAGGATGCCCAACCAAGCCAATATTCCATTGGGTTTATCAGGCTATTAGCCAAGCCAATCCACTTTTGGGTTTATCAGGATGCTAAGGGAATGGAAAGGTATAATGGCTAAGCTAATGGCTCATTCAACAGCTAGGGACACCTCCACAATATCTATCTGGCCTGGCATCCACAATACCTACACACCCAACACAAGGAAGTATCCCCTTCTCTACTCCATAGTCCCTCGAGCTATACCTTCCCTTCCAGTGCTCTTCGGGATGTGCGTAGAAGATTCACCGGCCACTCTTATCTTTTTGTGAGGTTCCTCTCTTTACTAGGTTTATCAATCCCATTTCTTGTCTCTTCGAATCTTAATTCTTGCATAGAGTTCGTACCCAAACCAAGGTACACATCACAGCAAACCACAAGGATACACAACAATACAGGGCTCCACACTGTAACACATATAACCAGGGTTCCATAACACTCTGTAACACAAAGAAACTTTTCATAATGTGTAGCAATGCTTTGCTAGCTTGTGCTATGTCTACGGGATGACGAACCACAATGAACAACCCCTTCCGTGACTTAGGATAGCGTACAATGCATAATCCCTTCGAGTGGAATGAGGAATGACCAAAATGTTATGGGCGACTCCGGAAATGATGGTTTGGGCACGCATCCCCATGATTTTTTGATTTAGAAGCAAGAATACGACTTCCCTAGACTGCGAGATGCAGGTTTTCTCAAATTGCAGGTTGTTTCAGTCATGAAACCGACTTCCATGCCTTGTTCTGCCCAAGGCATTAACTACCTCAACTGCTCTTCTAGAAGAATTGAATGATTAAGTGCAGAGGGAAAAAAGGGTAGGTGAGAGCTTATGGTTTCTCTCATTGACATCTGGTCTCACCTTATTGGCTCAGGGGTTTGGTTAACTCCCATCCCTATTGGCTCAGGGGATTGGTTAGCTCGCCTCCCTACTAGCTCAGGGGTTAGGTTAACTCCCCTCCCTATTCCTTGTGAAATCATGCCCCCATCTCTTACTTTGCAGTGCATATCTAGTTGTGGTATTTTATTCAATTGCATTTCTACATGGTGTCCCAAAATATATTGTTCCTGAATAGCACAAGAACCATCGGCATCGTCCTTGATCGTCGATACACAAAACACCAAACAATGGCAGGGCCTTGGCCTTGAGCTCCTCTCCATGATTTAAATACAATATATACATCATGTACAATTTTAATACCATGGGGTCAAAACTGAGGTGTTACATTCCCCTCCCCCTTCATTATCATTGTCCTCAATGCTTTACCAAATTTAACAAAAATGTATGTGCCAATCCCATGGCATCCTCCATCTCCCATGTAGCCTCATCATGACCGTAGTTCTTCCACTGCACCTTTACCCGTCCAACGGCTCGATAGCAAAGCACTGTCACCTTCTTATCGAGGATGTGCAATGGCTCAGTTTGGAACCCTCCCTCGGGTTCAACCTAGATCACATCCCAATTTATCACATGGTTAGGATCATGTACATATTTCTTAAACAAAGAAACATGAAAAACATTATGAACTCTAGTGCTAGCAGGAAATGCAAGTATATATGCAACTGGACCTATTCTTTCAAGCACTTCAAATGGCCCACATTATCTAGGTGACAACTTGGTACAAATCCCAAGCTTCAAGGAACTCTTCCTTGGCCTCACTCTAAGATAAACATGATCCCCAACACTGAACTCTCTATGCACTCTATGCTTGGATGCATAGCTTTTATGTCTATCTTGGGATGCTTTCAGGTTCTTCCTGATCTTTGCAACCTCTTGCTCCATTTCCTTGAGCAATTCTTGACCAAGCACAATCATGTTCACTGGGTTATCCCAAGTCACTGGTGTCCTACACCTTCTCCCATACAAAGCCTCACATGGACTCATTCACAATGAAGCTTGTTGTCCATTATTATATGCAAATTCTACCAAGTGTACATAATCCTCCCACTTGGATGGTTTGTCCATTACATACATGCAAAGCATGTCTTCAAGAACCTAATTTACTCTCTCTGGTTGTCCATCAGTTTGAGGATGGTAGGAAGTGCTGAAGTTCAACTTCGTACCCAAATCTGCAAATAGACCCTTCCAAAAATTGGAAGTGAACTCGGTATCCTTGTCAGAAATTATTGCCTTGGGCAATCCATGCAATCGAAAAACCTCCTTCATGAATATTTTTTTGCAATGGCATCAACCTTATACATGGACTTGACCGGTATAAAATCTGATGCCTTTGGCAACTTGTCCACCACAACCATGATGGAATCAAGTTGTCTCACAGTCATTGGAAATCCTGTAATAAAATCCATGGAAATAACTTCCCATTTCCATTCTGGGGACTGGAAAAAGATGCAATAAACTTGTTGGGTGTTGATGCTCAACCTTCACCTGCTAACATTTCATGCACTTAGAAATATACTCAGCAATGTCCTTTTTCATTCTTGGCCAAAAATACTTCTTTCTGGCTATATCAATTGTCTTCTGATATCTTGGGTGACCAGAATACAGAGCTTGATGGATATCATCCTTAACAATTCTCCTTAAGTCTGCCACATTTGGAATACAAATTATGTTCTTATAGGTAAGAATTTCATCCTCTTCCAATTTATATCCCTCATACTTCTTTTCAAGGATTTGCTACTGCAACTTGTCCTTTATCTACACATACAATTCATCCCCAGCGGCATGATTAATAATTTATTGTCTCAAATATGGTTGGAAAGTACTAAGAGATGCCACATGCATTTCATGAACCTTCCTACTGAGTGCATCAACCACTTTATTTTCTTTTCCTTTTATGTGTTTGATTTCAAGTCAAACTCACATAAAGACTCTATCCATCTAGCTTGCCTAGCCTTTACAGTTGGATGATCAAACAAGTATTTCAGACCACAGTGGTATGTCCTTAGCTCAAATTTTCTTCCCATTAAGTAATGTCTCCACATCTTGAGAGCATGTACTATGGCTACAAGTTCTAGATCATGAGTAGCATAGTTCTTCTCATGTTCTTTACACTCTTCTTCATTCTTAGAATAAATAAGAATTTCATCAAGGAAGACAAGAACAAACTTGTCTAGATACTTGCTAAAAACACTATTCATGAGACATATAAATGTAGTTGGTGCATTCGTGAGGCCAAATGGTATCACTACAAACTCATAGTGTCTATACCTTGTTCTGAAGGTTGTCTTATGAATATATTCATCCTTGATTCTTACCTAATGGTAACCGGACCTCAAGTCAATCTTGTAAAATACCTTTGCTCCTCTCATTTGACCAAAAAGGTCATCAATTCAAGGTAAAGGGTATTTATTCTTCACAATAACTTTGTTCAATTGTATGTAATCAATACATAACCTGAGGGTACCATCTTTCTTTTTCACAAACAGAACTGGTGCTCCCCAAGGGGACACACTCGACATGATATACTTCTTTTCCAACAACTCTTGCAGCTACATTTTCAGCTCTAGCAATTATGGTGTGCTCGTCCTATAGGGTGTCTTGGACACTGGCGCTGCTCCAGGCATAAGGCCAATTGTAAAATCAATCTCTCTCTTTGGAGGAATCCCTAGAATTTCATCAGGAAAAACATCCCTAAATTCATGCAATATATGAAAGTCCTCCAACCTAGGAGTTTCATTCTATGTTGCCTCCAAAACATGGGTTTCATATAATCTGCAACATTTCCTACGAAACTTCTTCAGCTGCATTTCTGAAATCTTCCTAACATAAATCACCTTTGGAATACCTCTCACATCCCTTGGATTTCCTTCTTCATCCATGCATTCAAATATCTTACTGTAACAGTCAAGCTTAACTCTGTGCACTTCTAACCAGTCCATTCTGATGCAAATATCATAGGAACCAAGTGGTAGAACATTCAATTCTGCATAGGTGACTAACCCATCCATGAATAATGGACATTTCTCCACCACTTCACTAACTTTTCTCTTGGTTCCAGTGGCTAGTCGAACTAACCATGATTTGCTATGCTTTAACTTATTAAAAGAACAAATCTCAACAATTCTAGAAGTGATATAAATGTGACTAGATCTATGGTCAATCAAAACATAAACAGATTGCTCAGCAATCTTACCTTTAACTTCAACCACCATTGATTGGTGATCTTCCTGATGGTCCTCTAGAGCTGCATAAATTCTAGGGACGTTCCTTACTACTTGACCCATGGTTTCAGCTCCTTAGACATTGTGAACTTTCCTTACACACCCATTCTCATGCGGACAGTTCCTACGCATGTGGTTTCCTCCACATCCCCAACATTGGAGTGGTTCTCTGATCTCTTTTGGATCTCTTGGTCTGTCTTCCATCACTTTGGTTGGATTAGCCACAACTTGTGATGGTTGCCTTTCTAATTTCGGAAGTGAGAAGGTTTGAAACCTTTCTTTCGTTGGTCAAACTTTTCATTCTTCTTGTCCTTCCATGCCTTAAGGATATCCGGTTTGCTTTTGTTATGATCATAGAAATACTTGGCCTTCCTTATAGCCTCTTCTAGAGTTCTAGGTTCATCAAACTCAATTTTGTCTTTGTATGGCTGAGGTAATCCACTTAGGAAACGCTGGATTTTTACTTTATCATCTCTGATATACCTAACATATCTCAGCAGTTCCAAGAATTTTCTTGCATATTCTTCCATGGCCAGTTGTACCAATCTCAAATCAAGGAATTCTTTAATCTTGTCATCATAGTACCTGTCAGAGAGGTACTTCTGCTTGAAATACTTCTTGAAGTGCTTCCACACAATCTTTCTATCATTGATCTTTTTCACTTTCCTGAGGTGCTCCCACCATATGGATTCTCTTCCATTTAGATTAAAGATGGCTACCCTTTCCTTCATATTTCCTGAGTAGTCTTGGACTTGGAAATATTTTCTCATCCCAAGAAGCCAAGCTTCAGCTTCTTGACCAGACTTTACCTCACCATAAAGGTAGGCAGCCTTGACTTCTTAAATTCATCACGCGAACTATTTCGGTAACGCCTCTTCCTATTATTCCTGTGAGATGAAGAGCTTGAACCCCCAGTGGATCCTTCAGAGTCAGATGATCCACTAGAAGACCTCTTTCTTCTTATTTCACCACTCCTACATACTTCCAGATTCACTGCTCGATGCCCAGGGTTCATCTACCTTTGGATATCTGTCAAAATCTGCAGTATGGATGCATTCAACTGATTTTGCTCTTCCTGAGCTTTAATCATTCTTCCATTGTCTTCTAGGAAACTTTGCAATCCCACCCTTAGGCTTCTCATGGTGGCTGCAATATCTAGTGGAGTCTCTTGGTATCTCCTTCCATTGGACTCTGTTTCAGCATTTCCAACTTGAATGTTTTCCCCCATAGCATCTACCTCGTGCTCAAAGGGATCATGTGCATCATTCATGTTGTAGGTTATCATGGTTGAGCCAAAAACCAACTTTTCCAAACTACACTATGACTCTGCAAAAATGTGTTAATGAAAACATTGTTAGACAATCTCATAATTAAAAAAAAAACTACTTACCGACTAATCATTGCATTTTTTTCTCTCTACAAACTATTCACTTGGCCCATTTAGGCCCAATGTTGTAACCAATAGCTCTGATACCACAATGTCACGTACCCTCCCCTCTGATAGCTACATTGTAGCGTACCCTCCCCTATGTTGGATCACATAAGGGAGGAATGCGACTACAACTGCTCGCTTTGATACTACAATGTAGCGTCCCCACTACTCTATCGCTGCTCTAATATACCACAGTGTCCATGTACCCGGTGCCCATACACCTGACTGATATGCAGAATAATTTAAAATTTCTCTATACTATATCTTTTAACACATTCATGGGTCATGTAACATCCTTTAGCATTCATTCTTAAACATAAACATCATTGTACCCATCGTTCGCATCTCACAGATCCATTCTATAAGCAGAAAAGTCATTCCGCACTGAACCTGACTTCTCCACCATTAGAGGAAATTTCAACTCAAAATGGGCCTTTTAACTTTGATTCAAATTCCATGGCATCATGTGTTAGCCAATGAAATTTCTTTAAATTTGAAATATTGTATAGGTCTCAAACACTTTTTTAATATAAATTTGGGGATAGGTATCATAAACAAAACTACTTTTTGTTTGTTTGTATTTTCGACATATCTCCCCGTGTTTTTACTCAAATTTCGATCGAGAGAGCTGGTTGGATGTGGAATTAAATTCCACATCCAACGAGTACCCACTCGGCATACTTTTGACGGAGCCCACTACCCCAAAAATAAGAAATACCTGGAAAAAAATGTGATGATGACATCATCATCACATTTTTTCAGGTATTTCTTGTTTTTGGGGAAGCGGGGTCCGTCAAAACTATGCCAAGTGGATACTCGTTGGATGCCGAATTTAATTCTGCATCCAACGAGCTCTCCTGATCGAAATTTGAGTAAAAACACAGGGAGATATGTCGAAAATACAAACAAAAAGGTAGGTTTTTTCTTTTCTTCCTCCAAAATTAATAAATATTATTTTATTATTTTAACTATTATTTTATTAATTCTTTTTAGGAGGCCCATTTTGAGTTGANTCTGCATTCCGCCCTTGTGCCTTCCGCTACGGACTTTGGGAATTGGAAACTCCCCAAAATGACCACCTTGTCTTTTGAATTTCTGATTTTGACTTCCGCCTTTTGGCCTTCCGTTGGAAACCTTGAAAGTTGGAAACTCCATGAAATGATCACTATGTCTTTCTACTTTCTGCCTTCTGACTTCTGGTACAGACTACGGGAATCAGAAACTTAACATGTGACGGAATCATTTATCCACATTTCTCCTTCCGCCTTCCGCTGCGGAACTTGAGAATCAGAAACTCAGCATTTGACATAATCATTCAGCCACATTCTACCTTTCGCATTTTGCCTTTCCACCTTCCACTACGAAACTTGGGAATCAAGAAACCAACAAATCGGTACCTTCATTTGTTCACCTTCCACTTTTCGCCTTCTGCCTTCCGCAGATGGACTCCGGATCGTGGAAAACCAACTCTTAGCCTCATTTCTCTTTCTAATTTCCGCCTCACACCTTCCGCTGGGGACTCAGGGGTGCAAAAACATACACTTTACCTTAGTTTTTTTGCTCTTTTCCTCTCCCACATTCCACCTTCCACAAGCAAATCCCGGGGTGTGGAAAACCAACATTCTACCTCGTTTCAACTCCTCTTTCCGCCTCCCGCCCTCTGCCTTCCGCAAGCAGATTCCGGGGTGCGAAAACGCTTAAGTCAAATGCATTCTAACTTTGTAACCAGGCTTCTATCCTCCATGAACTTAAGCAAAATACATTGAAACCAAAAATATATGCAGAAGTAAAATGCAAGGACATTTAATCAATAGTAAACTCTACTTTACTCTTCAATAAGCATTCAACATAATCAACACATTCATAAGTAAGTACATTGTAGATATAACATAACACAGAATACTTATCTTGAAGATGAATTTATCCCGCAACTAGCTATGTCGCTCCAATGTTCCACCCAACCATAGGCCATTTGTGTTCATCAATCTCTCAACACAAATTCCACCCCCAAGCTGGGCATGATTTCCACAAGGAACTAGGGAACAACAGGCTCACACATAGCTAAGCCATATCAAATACAATCAAGCCAACCTACAGTTGGGTTTATTAGACTATCCAACCAAGCCAATACACAATTGGGTTTATCAGGCTGCTGGAAAGCAAGCCAATGCACTGATGGGTTTATCAGGCTACTCAACCAAGCTAGCTAACAATTGGGTTTATTAGACTGCACATAGTCAAGCCAACATTCACATTAAGGACCAACCAATCCAACTAAGAGATGGGTTTATCAAGCCACTCAACCAAGCCATCTCACTGTTGGGTTTATCAAGCTTCTCAACCAAGCCAACACACCATTGGGTTTATCAAGTTGCTCATCCAAGCCAATATACGATTGGGTTTATCAGGCTGCCCAGCCAAGCCAATATTCCATTGGGTTTATCAGGCTATCAGACAAGCCAATCCATTTATCAAGCTGCTAAGGCAGTGGAAATGTAGAATGGCTAAGCTAGTGGCTCATTCAAGAGCTAGGGACACCTCCACAAGATCTATCTAGCATGGCATCCACAATACCTACACACCCAACACAAGGAAGTATCCCCTTCTCTGCTTCACAGTCCCTTGGGATATACCTTCCCTTCTAGTGCTCTTCAGGATGTGCATAAAAGATTCACCAGCCACTCTTACCTTTTTTGTGAGGTTCCTCTCTGCACTAGGTTTTTCAAGCCCATTCCTCTTCCCTTCCACTGCTAAGTCTTGCATACAATTCAGACCCAAACCAGGGTACACATCACATCAAACCACAAGGATACACAACAATGCAGGATAGCGAACAACCCCTTTCGCGGCTCAAGATAGCGAACAATGCATAATCCCTTCGGGCGGAATGAGGAATGACCAAAACTTTCTGGGCGACTTCAGAAATGACGGGATGGGCATGCATCCCCATGATCGCTTGCTTCAGAAGCGATAATGCAGTTTCCCCAAATGGAGGGATGCAAGTTTTCTCAGACTGCAAGTTGGCTCAGTCATGAAACCGACTACCATGCCTTGCTCTTCCCATGGAATTAATTGCCTCATCCGCTCTTCTAGAAGAATTGAATGATTGAGTGCAGAGGACAAAAAGGGTAGGTGAGAGATTATGGTTTCTCTCATTGACATCTGGTCTCACCCTATTGGCTCAGGGGTTTGTTTAACTCCCCTCCCTATTGGCTCAAGGGTTTGGTTAACTCCCCTCCCTATTCCTTGTGAAATCATGCCCCCATATCTTACATTGCAATGCATAGCTAGTTGTGGTATTTTATTAAATTGCATTTTTACATGGTGTCCCAAAATATATTGTGCCTGACTAGCACAAGAACCATTGACATCATCCTTGATCGTCGATACACAGAACACCAAATCAATGGTAGGGCCTTGGCCTTGATCTCCTTGCCATGATTTAAATACAATACATACATCATGTACAATTTTAATACCATCAGGTCAAAATTGGGGTGTTACATCCAACCTATGGCCACCTTTACACCCACCATGGGGGTCAATCCTCCTTTTATTATATTAAATACAGGACTACAGTATACATGCAAGTAGCGAACATAATACCTCGACAGGTATTGCATCGGATATGCAATCTATTAATATAATGTGGGGGAGAGATTATTAATTATCTTCCTCTCCTTGTTAGTAAGATCATGTTATTAAAGGTATTGCCTAGATTTAAAAGATGAGATGAGTTGAAGATATTATCTACAGTTATATTGTGTACTCTTCACCCCACAAAAACTTAGAAAACATTGATAACGAAATCGGTAAGATCATTTGAATCAATGGGAGATCCCATGATATAATGGAGATAATTGGTAGGGATGTAAGAGATCCCCAAGATTGCACTTTCATGGTATTAGAAAATGAAAATACTATCTCCCTTGCATTTGAGAAGTCTCTAACTTCCAAGAATCAAAGTTTTTAAAGGAATTGTAGACATAAAAGAGGCCTAAGTTGGAAAAATGTTTCTATCAAAGCCCATTAAATTCTTTAAAAATGGGTCTCAAAATCGTTGTTGCCACATAAAAAATACATATTCTTCTCGAAATAGGTACTAATGGGAAAGTTTACCATTGGATTTGGCTTAAACATTGGGTAATATACTAATGGATAAATAAATATTGACGACCCCTCATAAATGAAGAAAAATTCTTTCTTCCTCCGTGAATGGGGATATATTGCCTTTCTATTCCAACATATGGAAGAACAAAATCAAATTTTTAGAAATGGGCCATGTGCTTCATGGGCTCTTGAGGTATGCACTTGAATTCTTTGAGATTACATTTAGTCTAGAAGAAGAATTCCCAAAAATAAGTGCCATTGTAGGTTCACCTTCTACATATTCCTTTGATATTCTTGGAATACCTAGTTCTCCAAACTATCGTAATCAACATTGGTAGATACATTGACAAAATAGAAGTAAAGGCACATCAATAAGCATGTGCGTGAATATTTGTATAACTAGAGAACGAATTGTTTGACACTATACAACTAAGTTGGGCGTATGCCATTGCCTCCAAGATTTGGATTACAAGCAACTCTTGTTTGAATGTAACAAGTTCCATGCATACAATTGTATTTTTGCAAAAGACTGTAAGAAGAGACAATGGTATTTAGTGGGTCAACTTGGAGAGGAACCACACTAGCCTATATATATAGTGAACAACATAAACAGAAGGTAGCCAATGCTTAAACATACCTAAATAAAATCACATTCCCTTACGATAGTGAATCACCTCAAAGACCTAGAAATCAAGAAGACCAAGAGGAATGTGTGATCCTATATTTGAATTGAGATAATGAAATAATTAAAACTAAAAAGAAAAATGGAGTTGTGCATAGCATAGCACTTCGATGGGAAAATATGAGCATGGGAAGAAATAGGGAGAGTATACCTTCCTAACTAGAGAAATACCAACAAAAGTAGAAGAGGATAAGAGCCAAGACAAAAAAGGGGAAATCAAAACCCATATGTCATATACTAGAGCCCTAAAAAGCAATTTGCTCCTTAACTTATCTCTCCTCCTCAAACAACAGAAATAAAATCCAAAAAGGATCTTGAATAAAAAGAAACAAAGCAATACGATATCAATATTTGCTCATCAAATATAATTATAATCTTCCAAACAAAATTTAAATGTATTTTTCTAATATATTCTATTATATTATCAATTTATAAAATTGTTAGAGCAAATAACCCTCTACCTAGCTACCTAGACCTTGACCTGATGACTCTAGTAGGAAAAAACCCATCTGAATCGACCACTTGAGTCAACCCTTAGTTGGATTCCTAGATTTGGGGGCGCATTCCTTGATTTTAGGAATTGTTCCCTAATTTTAGGAGTGACCGAGTCTATAACTGGTTTAGGATTAGATGCAATCCACTAATCAAGGTCTTAACTGATCCTAACTAGCCCTAACAAACCCTAAGCGCCCCAATTGAGTGCTTGTAGGGATTTACATGCACATACAATAGGTTGCTTATACCTCACTCAGTCAGAACTAGTGATTGGGGAGCCTTGGGTCAATTAAACTTAGTCTAGGTGAGTGTGCATGAGTAACTAAGGGTCTTTGGCTCTAGCTAAGCCTAACTAGCCTCCAAGCACTACCTGAGCAATTCGAATAACCTCTTGACCTAGTTCGAATTGCCTTGCTATTTATATTGTTCACCTCAATTCATTTAAGTTAATGGAATACATCATTATTTTCTCCTTATATGTTCTACTTTTTGTGTAATGAACTATGATATGTCATTTGTTACATGATTAGTTGATTGTTGATTAATTTTTACAAAACATCTCTATTGTTTATGTGCCTAGGTCTATATGCTCAAATTTTACAAAAACAATACAAAATAATTTTAAACAACACCTATAAAAATTCAAAGTAAAGTATTCCTAAACAACCCTCACCTCCATATGATGTGGGGATGGGAGAAAGAGCAATTTTCAAACAAGCTAGAGTCCTCTTAGGAGGCCACAGTTTCAAATCTGGATATGGTAGGATATGCACACCTCTTTAGTTTATCCAAATATAATTTTCATCCCAAAATTTAAAAAAAAAATTATACACCAATTTAGTATCCAACTCAATTATAACCTTAAAACTAATTATTATTATTAATCAATTATGACTACCACCCCTTTCATCCCAAAACAAAAAATATCTTATACATCAATTTAATATCAAACTAAATTATAACCTCAAAATTAATTATTATTATTCCTAATCCATTATAACTACAACTTTTTTGTTTTTAATACATCGTGTTGTATTGCATAAAATTAAAAACCAAACCATACTATTAAAGTTGAGTGCTTTTGTACTTGTTTCACAAAATATATACATACATTCCACCTTTCCACAATTTTGACTATATTGTTCCAGCCTACCTACCCTTTCAAACTATGCTTTCTCCGTCAATCATTTAATTCAAGCCATCCCTTTCCTAAAAGTATTTAATAAAAAATATGGCCATTTAACTACTTTATAAATGTTACTAATTTGATTAAAAGGTAGGGTAACAATGACACCACAATACTCGTGTCATGTTATGTATATTATAATTATGTGGACAAGGAATCTCTTCTTTTTGCTAATTAGCCTATGTCTTTTTCGGAATGATAATTAATTCACACCGAACTTTCATAAATTTCGTATGTCTTTTCTGGAATGATAACTAATTCACACCCAACTTTTCCATAAATGCTATTATTTAAAATAAAGGGAGGTTATGTTATTTTAGCAAAGTTTGAGATAATTATGAATTCTGTATAGTTTTTTTTTAATAATTTTAATATTATTATTTTATTATTGGTATTGTTTTAAAGAGACATATTTTATAGTTCAGTAAAAAAAAATATGTAACTGGTTTTGTGTTTATTTTAGACTTGATATATATTTTTAATTAAAAAATATTATAAAAAATAGTATGAATTTTTAAATTATATTTACAATATTTACAACAATATATATAACTATATAAATTAGATAAATTAAAACTATAAACATTACATTATACACTTCTTCAACTTTTTTTACTCAAACAATTCTAAAAATTTGATCCCTCTTTAAACTTAATAAATCCCTTTTAAAATAAATCTATATTAATTATTTTAAAATTAAATACCAAATTCATATATAAATTATTTATTTTAATATATATAAATTATATTCTACTAAAATCAAACGCAAAATTTAAAAAAAAAATACAAAACAATAATAATATAAAATTATATATATATATAAAATAATATTATTAATTTCATTTAAAAATTAAGAATGTTCCATCTTACACACTTCTCAATTCAAACACAACTTTAAAAGCACATCTTCTTAATTATTAAATATTAAAAATGACATCAATTATTATAAATATGAAATCATTGTAAATATTATTAAATATAATTATAATATTAGAAATATTAGTATTAAGTCATGTATAACATCTTTATTAAAATCTTAAATAGTGTTGAATAAGCCTTACACACTTTGGTCCTCCGCGGAATTAGATATGATTTATAATACAATTTTTCATGGACTATCCTCTCATGTGTAGTAATTGATAGGCTAGTTGAAGTAACGTGATGTCACATGTTAGGTTAAGGGGTCGAATCTCATGGGTGGTGAGTTTGTTGTAAACGTCAATAAGATTTGAATATAAGTTTTTCTTATTAATGAAAACAATAATAAATATGGGCAATTGAGTGTGTATATATATAATAATAAAAACTTTGATCATTAATTATTTATATATTAAAGAAACATCATTATGTTTTATGAATTTGTTTATGATTTTTTTTATTTTCGATTATATTTTTTATTTTTAAGAAAACATCATTATGTTATATGAATTTGTTTATGATTTTTTTTATTTTCGATTATATTTTTTATTTTTAAGAAAACATCATTATGTTATATGATTTTGTTACGAATTATAATGATTTTCATTTTTTTAATAGTTATTTTGTTCTTTGAAATGCTTTTAAATTTTGGTATGCTTCCTAAAATAAAATTAGATGGAAATAATGGTAATGGAATTGTAATGCCAAGTAGTATAGAGTCTGTAGGGGAAGTATGATTGTTCATTGGTAAAACGAAAAATGATGGCTTCAGTTACGTAACTTATTGGAATTATTAACCAGTTTAATGTAGATGATAGGGTTGGATTTATGAAAGGTCTTTTTAGTTCTGTAGAATGTACACCTAGTCATGAACCCACATTAACTGCTCTTAAGAAAGGTAATTGGTGGTGGGTCCCTGTGCACAGTGTGAATTAGTGACTAGGTTTATGTAAGATTTTGATTAAAAAAAATGGTAACAAAAAAGGAAGAGGCTCGGTTCCAGCATTAAGAAACTTATAACCTTTGCGCAGTGATTTAACTGCTAAAGTCTACAAAGGCATACATACCCTATCCCCTTTGTATTTGAACCTATAACTTCTTAGGAGGAAACACATGCTCTTAACCATTAGGCCTATTCATGCTGTACACTTAAAACGGATACACTTAAATCGATTTCAATAACCTAACAAAATTAGGAATGCCAATGCTTTTGTTACCCATGTATTTGGTGGCTAAATTACCCTCAAAACAAATATGGTTAGTCAAAGTTATTAGAAATTGTAGGGGCTTAATACACAATATTGAGCCCAATTTTTTTCACCTACATTGCCACACTTTCAATTGCGTACATGTGTGGATCATATGGTAAATCTCAAGGCACATGGGAAAAAGTCGAGGGCTTTAAGCCTAGGAAGTGAATACACCCCATGGATTTTCCATTTTTTGTTAGGCGGAATTTAGGGAGTGAACTAACTACATAATGGGTCCACATGGATATGCAATCTGTTTAAGCCTAGCCAATTAAATTACATGACCTCTTTAATGATGTGTTTGTTGAAATCAAACCCTTAATAATGGAGAGGTTGGAAATATATTAATAAAAGTAATTTCTAAATATTAAATTTCAAAAGCAATTTAAATATCTTTACTCAACTTTTTACTAAATTAAAAGATAAATGTGTTGAATTATTAATTTGGAAAAAAACTTAGTATTTATACTTGGTGGTTTTTTTAGTTATGGAAGTGGTGAGTCCCTTTAAAAATTAAGTTATTTATTTTATTGGCTTTATATAATTGTATTTTTATTTGGGACAATTTTAGAAGAGGTGGTATTGATCTCAATATTTGACACTTTGTAGATATGAGGTGGAGTCGGTGGATTATTTATTGATCACGTGCTCTTTCACTTAACGGGTCTAGTTATATGTTAGAAGGATTTGCAATTTATCTTAGAATTGGTATGTTACTCCTCTAGCTTCATGTTTTAAATCTTGGTCCTCTAATGCTCACGAATGGGAGGAGATGCCATGTTTCATTTCTAGGGAGCTTTGGAAAGCCATGAATTCCTTGCTCTTTGAGGGGAGGGGTTGCAGTGCTACTAGGGTTGGGACTAGAGTTGTTGCAACCTTTAGAGAATTTTTTCAGGAGAAGGCTATTTTTCAACTAATTCGAGTGAGCGGACTTTTTGCACCTACTTTTCAAATGGATTGGGTAAGGGTTCTTTTTACGGAGCCTCAATAGGCCACTCGAACTATAGTGGTGCAAGGGTGATACTGTGGATGGGGAACGATAGTTATTACAAACTTAAGATGAACAGTGGAGTTGGGACCAATACTAGGAGTGAGTTGATGGCTATTTGGATGTTGGTTTACTTTGCTCGAAATAAAAATATTGAATATGTCCAAGTTGAAGGGGATTCAAAGGTTATTAATGACTGGGCTTTGAACATATGTACTCTACAAGTCTTAATGTTGTGGTTCTAGATGGAGAGTGTTAAGAAAATTATTGAAGAGTTCTTGAGCATTGTTTTCCATCGTATTTATAGAGAGTTTAACCAAGTGGTTGACAGACTTTCAAAATGTGCTCTACATGTATCTAGAGGCTACATCTACAATGAATTTTGGATGAATGATACTCTTAAATCATAAGATTGCATTTAGTTATATTTTTTCTTATTATGGTCATCATTTGGTGTGTTCAACATTCCATCCTATGCATGTAGTAGCTAGCGTTGTTATTTATGGTCTTAGATGATTTGTGGCTATGTTTTTGGTGTGGTTCTTTATTTCCCCAGCTTGGTGATATGTGAGAAAGTGGTTTCTAGATTTAGAGAATTTTGTGTAGGTATTTCCTCATCTTTATGAGTATCGTTCGTCTCTTCTCATATTTTTTGTTTATGCGACATCAACATGCTCATTGATCTCTCTCTTGGTCAGGTTTACATATACATTTGATCTTATTCCATTAGTCATTACACAATTTTGTTATAATCCTTTTTTATTTTTGAGCTTAGATCTAGCTACTAGTGGGTGGTTGCTGCATCGTTAGGTTTCTATATCTATATAAGTTATATAGCTCATTTTATTTGGTCCCTTTTGGACTTATATTGGTCTTGGTCAGATATGGGGCATCCTATTATGTCTTGTTATCTTTGTTGTATTTGTTATTGGGTAGGATACTAACATCTAATTGTGAATTTTCGATCTTTGGGTTTATGTGTTATATTTGCTCTATATTGTGTTGGCACTTGCTTGGTTATTGTGTTGTTCTATTATGGTTATATGTTGTGTATCTATCGTGCAACCTATTTCTATACAATTTCCATATACTTTTATAAAGTATAATTTTTTTTCATTGAAAAAAAATAGTAATTATTTTAAAACTTTTGATTGAAAAATTTTATGTTATTGAAAAATTATTTGTAATTGAACTTAAAACAAAGTTTTATAAAATAAAATAAAATCAAACAATTTTGAAAAGTGCGACTTTTAAAAAAAAAAAAAATTTTAAAATTTTTTAAGTACTTCCCATAATTCATAGATGATAAATTCTAGCTTTACCAAAAGGAAATTAAAAAAATGACCTCCCCATTTTTACAAGAGAACCTTTAATTAATGTATAAAAGCAATTCAATACCATGAATCTTGATCAAACCATTTGAAAACAAAAAGAAACAGTATAAATTTAAATGAAACAATATACATTTAATAAAAACAATAATTATGGTCGAAGGTTTAGATACTATGTTAGGGAACGTCACTATGAGGGGGGAATGTAAATAAAGAAACCAAACTTTACAGCACCAAAGATTCCAAGGAAAAAGTAATGCTCTTTCAAATGCTATAAAATTATTTTTTATCTTTAAAAATAAACGAGTCGTTCATTTTCGTACCACTTGACATACATGAATAAATCAATAAAAATATATTTTAAGAAAATAAATAAGTCAATCATTGGAAAAGAAAATGTTATTTTTAATAAATAATGATGATAGTAAAAAGAAAGATTTTCTTTCAGATGATACATATGTGATTGGTATTGTAATGTTACTCTAACGGTGATGTATTCAATAATTGCATATTTATTACACATCCAAGAAAATTTCTTTGAGATGATACCTATGTGATTGGTATTGTAATGTTACTCTAACCGAGATGTATTCAACTGTTACATATTTATTCCATGTCTAAAGTCATATGATTGGGATTACTAATGTTACTCTTGAGGGTGACGTATTCAATATATCATATTTATTCTAAATCTAAAGTCATAAATACTCAATATTCTTCAAATTCCAAATAAACGTCATAGGATTGAGTTCTATAAAGGTAATTGATAAAAATATTAACAAGTTTTATTGGTCATGGAGAATTAGGATTCCCTTTCAAGTGGGTCATAGTAATTTTGGGACCACTAGGTTTTTTTAAGTAAAATCTCAATCGACAAATGTCAATGATACCTTTTTAATTATAATTTATATGACCATTTATAATATATATTAAACTCCAAAGTTTTGTAAAAATTGGTTATTGAATTTTATATTTGTAAGTTGAAAAAATATTTATGTAAATTTTGGTAATTTTGTAAAAATTGGTTATTAAATTTCATATTTATAAGATTAAAAAATATTTATATAAATTTATGTAAAATGTTTTAAATTAATAAATATCAAATTAAAAAATATAATTATTTTATAGAAACAATTTTAAAACACATAATATATATATATTTAACCTATCACATTTCAAAAGAAATATTATTTAACATTTATAAAAAATAAAAATATTATAAATGCATTCACCATTATACAATTGTGTTACATTGTGCTATGTTCATAGAAAAATGTTAATTATAGTACACCTACCCTTTAGAGCTATGATATCATTCAGTTCAATGATCCTTCCCTTCAAAGTATTTAAACTATTAAAAATAGGTCCATAGCACCTTTTTCACAATGTTTATATATATTATGTATAAAAGAGAGGGAAAAAAAATTTCACATTTAGTTTAGTCCTCCAATTTTAGTTTACTCGTTTTTCGTAAATGCCATTAGTTTTCAATCATACACTGGGCATGTCTTTGAAACAATCATGAATTTTAATCAAGTCATTGCCCTGCAAAGGGATGATGCATGCGGGAAGGGGGATGATGCATGCAGGAAGGTAGGTGGCCACTCCCATCAGCTCATTAAAAAGAGCCTAAACGTTAATATGATGGCTTCCTTTTGTGTTTGGTACTTCATTTGGCTCGACTCTTGGTTTAGGGTATGTAGTTTTGGTTTGTGCATTATGTTCTCTTGTGTTGGCTTGTTTTTATGATGGGAAAGGAATTATGATAGAGGAAAGTTCCTCAGGAAGAGGAGTTAAAGGTGACTTTCACCTTGTTACTAACTAAATTGATGGTGTTTGCACATTTTCATTGATGTTACTTTGTTCACTGAGTCATTGTTCCTCTTTCTCATCTATTGCAAACCTTCCTCAGTCAAGTTTGGCCTATGTGCAATTCTCGCAATGGTAGGGACTAAGGCCATTGCGCGCAGGACGATGGAAGGCCCTAGGCACACCCATATGCCTCAAGTTCTCTGGGATATAGAATTACCAAAGCATTTCTTCGAGAGTAGGGTGTCCCAACAAGCCTGGGAACAAGTTGAAAGAATGGAAATGACACAAAGGAATAAGAGGCATAGCTTAAGCTTCATAATCTTACTGAGGGTTTTTGGGACCTGGTTGAAGACTTGGGCTCCTCCTGTACCAGGGAAATCTGCCACACTAGAGCCCTTTAAGTGCTATGGTCCATGAACGCTTTATTCTGCATGGCATTTGATGAATGCATGTAGGGAGAATTGCAGAGAGAAGGTCATGGTCCCACGGTAGAGGATAGGCTTGCAAGACTGGAGGAGGGTATAAGGTGTTTAGCCCATAATCAAGTCACCGCATACGAGAATATCAACCGAAAATTGGATGTGATGGTCAAGGAATTAACGAGAAGGAAGTCCAAAGCAGCCACTCTTACTCATCCTCGTCCTAGTCCTCCAGTCAAGCACTTGGCGTTCAAGGGTGATCCATTAGCGGCTCCTATGGAGGTTAAGTAGGAAACCCCAAGTTCTAGTCGTTATATTGTTATTATCTCTTATGATGAATCAATTTAGATGGACCTTTCTTGCTCTTTTATCAAGTTTTGATAGGTTGTGTTTTAGCTCTGTTTACAAGACTGTTAGCACTCATGGTTTTCATATTGGTTGGTCATAACCCCCCAACCTATGGGGGAATCCTGTGATATAACTTTAATCGCTAGAACTCAAATTGTTTCTTTTAGATTGCTAGTATTTTTTATCGGTAATCTCTAGTTTTGGGGGCATAAATCCCCTTACAGACATTTGGTCACACCTGGAAAAAGGTTGATGTATTTTTGACATGTACATTTTATCTTTTTTAGTGTAATACAAATCCCGAACTTGACAAAAAAAAAGAGAAACAATCATGAATTTATTTATTTATTAAATTTATTTATATTTGGAATCATTGTTGCAGTCATAAAATAATATTACATTTTATATGTTATTAAGTTTTAAAATAAGATCGAAATGATAGTGTGGAAAAAAATTATACAAAATTTATTAACTTTTATTTTAATTTTGTTGACCAAAAGTTAATGGGATAATTTTCCAAAAAAATATTCACCGATTTTCATTTTTTTCCCAAAATAATGGCTTAAATTCCAAAGATAATTTTTTTACCACCTAGTCTGATTTCGCCCTCTCTCGGGAGCATTTTTCGGTACAATTTCGATAGAGTCCCCTAAAATTTTGAATAAATGTTCAAAATGTAAAAGAACAACATTTAAACTTGCATAATCCGGGTGCCCCAGGGTATTTGAGAGTGTTGAATCCATTTATGCATATAAAAACCCCATTTTTGGTCAAAACTCATCGAAAGGAAAAAAAAGTCAAATTTTAGGGACTACTATAAACATAGCCAAAATTGCTTAGAAACTATAGAAAATCCTTAGAAATTTGAACATTTTTACAAAAATATAGCCAAACATTTTATGGTTGGTTTTCTTTTCCACCAAAAAAAAAACACAATTTATATTAAAACCCGTATTGTACAAAGACCACCAGGCCATACATGAGCAAGCATGAGCTTACTCTACTAATATCAGCAAAATAAAACAGCAGGAGTGTATATGTTTATTACAACCCAAATGACTACACATTCATTGCGAAAATTCCCAAAGAAACAGTTATTGTTTACATGGAATAATCAAATGCATTAAACTAAAATGATACAATCGTGAACAACAAGAACAAAGAGCCATAAATGACTCAATCCTAGTGATGTGGAAACACCGTGAAGATTTTCCCATTTCTCCAAAGTATTCATTGCAAGATGAAGGCCGAGTTTGGAAAGTTGATATGCCACATGATTTTGCTCTGTGTAAATGTGAAAATAGTTGATCCTTTGGAAGTGGGCACTTATCCTAATAATACCCTCAAATAAAGGAAGCAAGTATATATTCCTAGGAGGTCTCTGAAGCTTCATACAGTCAAACACAAGTTTGGAATCACCAAAAATATGGATGCACAAAATACCAATGGAGAGAGCAAAAGTCAATAAAAGTCTGACTTAGGTGAATTCGACATAGTTATTGGTAGATTCACCCAACGCAGTAGCAAAATTGTACGAGTGATCATCCGCAGAAAAATTAAGACCACCAACACCACCAAACCCTGACAGACCCTTAGCGACACCATCCACGTAAGCCCAAGAGTAAGATTTGTCAATAATTTCTTCCTTGATGACCCTTGGAGGCTTGATAGAATTAGCTTGAGGGAAAAACCTGAAGATTCCCAAACATTTATTAGCATAAACCTGAGGGGGGACTAAAACATCATCAAATATGGCTTTATTCCTGGAAAGCAAAACACCCGAAATGATAAAAGTCGGAAGAGAAGCATATTCATGAAATAAAACGTTATTTATCCATGAATTCAAAGCTTCCTAAATTCCTAAGCCATTCCATAAAAAAAGGTATATCAATGAGAAGGGAAAGTTGTCTCCACATATCCATAATGTATGGACAGAAAATGAAAAGATGGGTGATATTTTCAGCTGTTGAAACACACAGTGGACATCTATTGTGACCAGGGATGATTTTAAGGAACCATACTTATTTAAAAGTGTATAAATGTTGGCGAATATTACCAATTCTTAAAACATCAACTATAAAATGTTTGGCGATATTTTTCAAAAAATATTTTAATTTCCAAGGATTTTGTATCGTTTATATAATAATTTGGCGATTTTTAGGGTGAAAAAAGTTTACCCCATCAAACTTGGGCGAAATAGGGCTTCAAAAAATGCAAAATGGCAAATCTTTTTTTGGAGAAAAACCCCTAAAAATAGCCCATGGGATAAATTTCGCCCCTAAAATTATCCCTGATTGTGACCACATTTGAATCTATGAACCAATTCATCCCATACAAGGACTTTGCCCTCAAGGATGAGCCAAAGGAAGATCTTGAGCTTATATGGGCAATTCAAATGCTAAATAATTGTGCACCACCATCTTGGAAGAGTTAAATCTGCTTCCACTCTGAGCACCAAATAACCCAATTTGGGAACATAGTTTCCACCATTGGCATTCTTAACCCAAAGCAGTTCATCATTATTGTCACTAAGAAAAATGTTGCTAGTAGAAAGTGATTGTAGATACTATCCCATTGAGGTCTCTCCGTCTAATTTAGGGCTAAATCGTCATCTGATAACCAAGATTGGTTGATAAAATCGTTAATGTCATAAAATTGAACTTGATGGAGAAAGAGATATCCCTGGTCAATAAAGGAGATAATCATATCATTTGGGAGTCTATGGAAGTCATCACAGCCAATCCATGCATTTTGGCCGATCCGAACTTTCTTTTCGTTTCCTATTTTCCATGAGATCCAATTGTCAATGAGCCTGAATGTAGATATAATCACTTTCCAGATGGAGGAAATGTTCTTTAGGGACTTATTCTTTGACCTAACCCATTCTTCAATGGTGAGGGAAAAAATATATTTTTGATGAATAACCTATACCCTTAAGAATTCTCCATACACATTTGGCTGCTAATGCTTTGGCGAAACATGGAATATATTTAATGCCCCATCCACCAAAATCCTTGGGTAGAGATATCCTTCTCCATGCAACCCAAGGGAAAGAAATATCATATTCATTCCCCCCCATAAGATTTTTTGACAAAGCTTCTTGATTCTATTAAGAATAGCAGTTGGTACATATGATAAAGAGATCCAAAAATATGAATGATTCGAGAATAGAATTGATCATAACCAGTCTACCCCCACGAGAGAGCCACTTATTGCACCATAAGTTGATCCTTTTATCAATTATGAATTTGATCCATGCCCAATCCTTACCAGAATAGTCATTGGACTTGATATGGAAACCTAGATATTTGAGACCCATAGAGATGTTGACAATAACAAAACCATACTTATCATAAAACCATAATTCCTCCACGGGGTCTAAGTTCATAAAGGAAATGGTGGATTTGTTAGCATTACAAACCATACCAGTGGCATTGGAAAAAATTCTCAAAATGGATTTAAGAGCTCGTCTCTTCTAAACCCATCTGTAAAAAAACAACATGTCATCAACGATCATAAGAAGTGTTATAGATACATTACCTCCCATGCGCACACCCTTGAATGAACCTATAGAGGCAACTATTTTAACCATTTTGTTGAGGTCGTCCATCATTAATATAAAATGAGAGGAGCAAGTTGGCATCCCTGATAAAGACCCTGCCTAGGCCTAAAAAAATTTGTAGTTGAGTTGTTAATAAAATTTGAGAAAGATACCAATTGAACAAAAGATAATATCCAGTTGACCATATACAATTCAAAACCACTATGAACAAATATCAGTTTGATAAGAGTCCAGTTAACTCGATCGTAGGCCTTGGACATTTCTACTTTGGTTATTTTAATAACTAGCAATATTTTCCAAGGTTTCTACACTTTCATAAAATTATGGATCCTTAAAATTTTCCCTACTTAAATTTAATATATATATATATAT
>LPNX010379909.1:178978-213306 GCA_001517045.1 Pseudotsuga menziesii
AAATACTAAATTTGTACCTTTTAAATACATAACCATAATGACTTTGGTGCTCTCGTTTGTGCCATGTTCAATTATAGAAATCGTGCTTTGAAAAAGGTTTGGTTTGTTTCCTCTATTTGCTAGACCTTATTGGTCTTGGGGTCTATCAACATTATCATTATCATTATCATTAACTTATACTAGTATATGTAAATATTTGTGATTATTTAGAAAGAGACTATCTCAATATTAATATATGAGTTGTTGAAAGCTAGGATATCTTTTGATGGAAATCTATCCTTAACCCTTGTCTTACAATACTAGGTATTTGTATTAAGAAACAAATAGTTACAGCTCTACTTGGACAATGCCAATATATTTCATATCTAGATATAGATATAATTAGAAATGGTTGGATATACAAAGTTATAAAAACATTTATCCAACAATATCAAGATCCTCCCTCTCCAAAACTTGCAAGGGAATATACAAATAAGTTGTTCTAATATCAATATGTAAAAACAAAACATACATAAATGGGATCTAAAATCAATTTGACCCTGTGATTGCATCCTCTTGGTTGGTAATTTTAGCCTCCTTGTGAGAGATAACAATCCCTTGATTTGTTAAACTTTTTATACAAGCTTCCATTGGTGGTTTGGTAAACTCACATAACTTACCAAGTGAGACAACATGTCTCGAACAACAAAGAGGGAGGCATCAAATTTGTTCGTGTGACCTCAAGGGAGGGTGAAGGCAACACTAAACTCTTTCTCCCATTCATTTAGAGTCATATTATGCTTTGCAACTTTGAGATATAGGAGGTCATTGGCTTTCTCATATTCATTTAGCTTAGTCTCAAATTGGGATTTCCAAATTTCATTTTGTTCCATGGATACAAATAGAGAGGCCTTCATGGAATGTTAATAGGTTGATATAAAAAAATACAATGCCATTATAATCCATACAAACATAATATATTGATCAAATAATTTTTTAGGGGCGAAATTAGTTCATAGGCTATTTTTCGACCTTTTTTTCCCAAAAAAAGGATTCACCAATTTGTCTTTTTTCAAAGATGATTCGCTCAAATTTCATGGGATAATTTTTTTTAACTCTAAAAATTATCCAAAAACTATATAAAGTCCTTAGAAATTTGATAATATATATTTTTAAATCGTCGAAAATTTTATGGTTGCAAATTTAATAATTAGTAAGATTCGTCAAGGTTTATACACTTTGCAAAAATTATTGATCCTTAAAATTTTCCTTGATATTGATATAATATAGTTAGTTGGAATTTTGTTCACATTCATGGATTCCTTTATGCCGTGGGATCAAGGGCACATATTTTTCCTTTCTTCCAACCATTTTTATTTGAACGAAAATGAGAAGAATTATCTCATGAAAAGTTAAGCCTCAATAGACAAAGCAAGGGGTTGGGGCATTTAGTGGTCGATCTATGGATAGGGTAAATGATGCTAGGGTATATGGAGAAGGGTGGTTTGAAAGGGTGTGTTTAAAAAATAGGACAAGTAGATACTAGGATAACGTTGAGAAGAAAAGGAGGAAAAATCACAAAAATAGAATTTGTCTTGTTAACTTGGTTTTTGGTGATGATGTTCAGTTGTATCAGATTAATATGGTGGTGTAGATTTTAGTTGGAAAAAATATCAGGGGAAATATTTGTCAGTAATGAATGTGGCTTTGGATGAAAGAGTATTATGAATCTTCTCTAGGTTATTCTTTGACTTTGTATATGCTTTCAAGGGGGTGGATGGATTTCTCATTTTAAACAACGAGAAATGTTAAAAAAATATTGCTTCCTCAATAGAGGTGGGACTCCTTTATCTATCAAGAAGTGGTCTCCCTCTTTTGATTCTGAGTCATAAATATATGGCATCAATCTGGTATGGATGAAATTACCTAGCATTTTGTTGGAGTATTGGTATGATAAGGGGATTATAGAAATAGAAAATGCCCTTAAGACATTCGTCAATGCTAATATGAGCTTTATATCTATAGGGAAAATGTCAATTGTTGGAATACTTCTCATAAATGACATTTTATTTGGATTAGTAGCCAAACTATTACTCCATAAAGGTTCCAAGTCCTTCATTTAACATATGGACTATTGTGGAGATGTTTTTCACTGTGTAAGTTTCCATAAACATGGCCATTTGATTATCGATTGTGAGTTTTTGTTTAGGAAAGCAGTATGGGTTCAAAGGCATTGTGTTATGGCTAAGGAAGAGGGGAATATGATGGTGGAGTCAAGGCAAGGAGGAAATAATGAAGTAGAGTTGAGGGATATCTCATAGACAACTTCAAGATTGAAGTAGGGGGGGATTCGCTTGAGATGTCTATCACATAACATGTAGATATTAGTAAGGGATTGTATTGTAAAAGGGTTGTCAAGATAACCCAAATATTCTGAATAAGGATCCTAATGTTGGAAAGGCTTCAAAGAAATCAATGACGAACATGGGTAAGTCTATAAGTGACCTTGTCCCCTTGGATTTGTCTTAATCTATTGGTAAACAAGTGGATACATGCCTTCGGTCTTTCCTTGGTGTTAGTTGGTATAGGGATATCAAAAGGAATTATTATTATTTGTGGGGATCAAGGCTTAGAGGGTGGTTAATGAGTCAGGACAAGGAGGAAATAATGAAGTAGAGTTGAGGGATATCCCATAGACAACTTCAAGATTGAAATAGGTGGGGGGGGGGGGGGGGATTTGCTTGAGATGCCTATCGCATAACATGTAGATATAAGTAAGGGATTGTATTGTAAAAGGTGTATTGTAAAAGGGTTTTCAAGATAACCCAAATATTCTGAATAAGTATCCTAATGTTGGAAAGGCTTGAAAGAAATCAATGGCGAACATGGGTAAGTCTATAAGTGACCTTGTCCCTTTGAATTTGTCTTAATCTATTGGTAAACGAGTGGATAGATGCCTTCGGTCTTTCCTTGGTGTTAGTTGGTATAGGGATGTCGAAAGGAATTATTATTCTTTGTGGAGATCAAGGCTTAGAAATCTATGCAATTTCCTATAGATTCTTGATTAATGGAGAGAAAATGTTAGATATTGAGGAGGCTTCCCATATAAAGACATCTCAATGAATGCTTGTGGGGTAGGAATGATTCTAATGGAATAAATTGTAGTGGGTATATTGGTGCAAGACATAATGTGAGATCAAGGAAGATATCTATTGGAGGTATAGATGAGTAAGTGGATGGGGGATTCACATTGAATTAATGTTAAGAAGAGAAAGGTTCTCATTGAGGTAGGAAACCATTTTTTACTATGGCGCAAGGAAATGTTTATTACGAAGCATTGTCTTGAAAACAATATTTGGTAATAGGGGAACTTAGAGCAATTTGACCCTATATAGAGGGTGGTTAATGATTTGTTTATCCCTTACTTATCAAGGTTTGGGCAATTCCTTGAAAAAAAAATCCCTTAAGTGACTTATAGAGGGCCACAAGCTATATAATTTTTTGCTTCAAGAATCTATGGGTGGTGGGGATAAAATTGTTTCTCATTTGGGTTTGTGGGATGTAATTTCATGTTTCTTGATGCTCATGGTTGTTTGGGAGGATTAATTATTGGGTGGTAGCATTGATCCTTTCTATGCACTAACTCCTTGTCTTGTGATTCGAGTTTGGGCATTTTTCTTTTCTTCCAAAAGTTAGCCAAGGAGTTAATATTTTGAAACATCTACGAGCAATGTGATGGAAAGGTGACTTATTGGGATGAGTTGTTAAGAATGGAAATTTTGAAACAAGGAAACATCATTCTTGATTGTGATATGAATCTCTCCTTTGGTAGTTTAGAAATTTGGAGTGTAGTAGCCCAATTATATCATTTATTTGATTTATTCATTCAAAGTCTAGAAGAGCATGGTTTATTTGATATTGAACCTATAAAGTTAAGCCCAACTTCGAGGTACAAAGGGGTGGGTTATGATATGGTTGCAAAGAGGTTATATAGATTCCTTTTATCTGAAGGGTTTTAAATGAATATATCAGGACTCAACAATGAGTGAGATTTGGTGGAGAATTTAATCGCTTTCCAATATTTTTGGAAATGGCCAAAGTTGGGAGGAAGCCACCCGATCTTTTTAAGTTTAATTCTTCTTGGATAGAAGAAGAAGATTCTATAAAATTATTTAATGAGAATTAATCACAATTTGATGGGTCTAGAAGAAAATCAACTTCAATCCTAAGTCACAAAATTCGACAAATTCGAACCTTGGGGTTTGAAATTTGTCTAATCTCAAAACATGGAAAAGTTCATTTCATATTCGTCGAGTCTAAAATCCAAATCTTAATTTGAATTTTATTGAATTTAAATTTTAAATGAATTACAATATTAAGGTGAATTAAAAAAAACAATAAAATTCGAGTTGGTTTCGTCCTCAACCCTAGTCCTAACACCTTGATGATTCGATCTTAGTGTGTCCTAACACCTTGATGATTCGATCTTAGTGTTCATTGCTGCTCAGTAGAAAAACCCTCGCTGCTTAGTGCTTATGGTCACGGGTTACCAACTCACCATTCAAGTTACAAATATAGAGTCCAAACCCGCAGTCATGGACCCATGACTTTTCTTTGCGGCCATTGGAGACTGGAGTTAATCCGAATCAAAATTATCAAGAGGACTGGAGTTCCCTGATCATAGGCTACCTGCAGATATGTCAAATCATTTTTTATTTTTTTATTTTTTAGTATAATTTTTTTAAGTATATTTCAATTTAAAATTAATATATACATATAGATTTTTTTTAACTTAAAAGTTAAGTAATTTATAATTTTAGATAAGGGTGCACAAAAATGAAGTTGGACAATATCAAAGGGCGTTTTAATTTTATATGTCAATACATTTTTTATTTAATCTCGTTATTGATGATTGAGGAATTTATTGAAAAAGTTATTTTGACTTTTGAAGCCACTTTCAAAATGGCGTTAGTGTAAGAAGAATTTAAAAGAAATGAAGTTTGAAATTGTTTTAAAAGGTCATTATAACATAATTTAAACAAGAGCCACGAGGTGATAATGTCTCCGACATTGCTACTTCTTGTTGCAAGAGGATTTAAAGTTAATTCTTGAATGTGATGGTTAGTTGCAAGAGCATTTAGAGCTAATTCTTGAATGTGATAGTTAGTGATGTTTGGGTGGTTAAAGTTTTTTATAAGATTATATTGTGGTATTTATTATTTAGATATTTTTTATGAGTAGGATAAAATGTTAGAATTGTGAATAATTTGGTATTAGTGATGTTTGGGTGATTGAAGTTTTTTATAAGATTATATTGTGTTGTGGTATTTAATATTTGGATATTTTTTATGAGTAGGATAAAATGTTAGAATTGTGAATAATTTGGTATTAGTGATGTTTGGGTGATTGAAGTTTTTTATAAGATTATATTGTGTTGTGGTATTTAATATTTGGATATTTTTTATGAGTAGGATAAGATGTTAGAATTGTGAATAATTTTAGGAGTGATGTTAATTTTGATATAATTTTGTATGAATATTAAAATTTAAATTATGTTTAAATTAAAGTCTCACATGTATTAATTTGCAAGCAAAAAAATCAGACAAATTTAGGATTAATAACCTTGAAGTCATAAACTTAAAAGCTAATCAACACCACGGATTTCTCTTGAAATTTGTTTTATGTGAAAGATAAAAATTATATAAAATATCTATTTCATTTTTCACATACTGGGGTGGGGGGGTGGGGTTAGAGTTGGATCATAATATAAGGAAGGAGGAGAATGGATGAATTAACATACTATAAGTGCATGAAAGCTAATTAAAAATTTATGCATGGATATTCTATTATTCATAAAAGGTGGACTTAAAATATAAAACGTAAAAGGTTAATGAGATTGATAACATTTGTGAAATCCATGTATCAATAACGGTATAAAAATCCTTTTATGGTTCATGGTTTATGTTAACGTGTCATTTTTGGTGCTGTAATATTTACGCGAAAAGAAAAATAACATTACAGCACACCGATGGTTTTTGGAGTCCATAAATCTCTTGATATGCATTCATGATTGATCACACCGACTCTCGACAATGAATCCAGTGTTAAATGGATATTCTCTCCTTTATTATAGGGAACAAGTTCAACCTACAAGTAGAGTCTAACTGGATTCGAAACCCTACAGAAATATAATCCTAAACCCTATAGAAATATTGATGCTTTGAGATCGTCGGGAGTTTGAAACGATGGCTGCTGCATTGCTTGGATCTTGTTCCTCTGCTAATCATCACCTGTCTAAAAAATTGGAATAGATGACCCCCTCTTCGATCCAATACCGTGGTTTGTTCGACTCTTTTATACGCTTTCCCTGCATTAAAAATGCCACAGGCCGTCACCGAATTCGCAGCAAATGCTGGCGAAGAGGCAGGCCGTCACCAAATTTACAGCAAATGCTGACGAAGAGGCCTAGTAGTGGAGGCGAAGGATATCTCCATCAATGAGAAGAGTGAGAAACATGTACCCATAAGTGGGAAGCGCATGGATTTGAAGAAAATTATGATCTTGGGTGCCGGACCCATTATCATAGGCCAAGCCCGTGAGTTTGATTACTCTGGAACTCAGGAATGCAAGGCCCTGGAGGAAGAAGGGTATGAGGTCATTCTCATTAACTCTAATCCCGCCACTATCATGACCGATCTAGATTTGGACGACAGGACATATATTACCCCCATGATCGGTCATGGAATGATTATTCTTATGCTCGGACTTCTAAATTTAGTTGGTTCATTGTATGTAATTTTGAAAGCAAATAAAGATCAAAGGACTAGTATTGGATATCAAACAGCTAGAAAACAACGCGGTTAATTATTTGACGCTCATATGCTTTATATGGGTAATACTCGTTCCTACATTGGATATCAAACGGCCAGAAGACAACACAGTTAATGATTTGAGGCTCACATGCCTTATATGGGTAATACTCGATCCTGCAACTTTAGTGATTCCCAAAATGTTTATGTTTATGTCATCATGTTGATCATAAATAACGCGAGCATGTTTTTTCATTAACTTTAAAAGCAAATCAACTTTACTTTAAACATAAAAAAAAATTTAAAAAGAAGAAGATATTTCTAAAACAAAATAGTTTTTCTTTAAATATACAAAATAAAAAAATTATAATCATTTACAATAAATTATGAAAATCTATATTTTATAGATCACCATAAAGCTTTTAAAAATTTGATAGATCAAGTCCTGGAGAAGGAGAGGCCCGATGCGCTCTTGCACACTATGGGGGCACACTATGGGGGCAGATTGCACTGAATCTGGCGGTGGCTGTGGCGGAAAAGGGGAGCATTGGAGAAGTATGTATTGGAGCTGATAGTATTTTGTAGTTACATTGTTTTTTTTTAAAGTGTTGCGTTCGTCTCTCTCATCATCAATTGGAGTATATTACCAATTGCATTGTTGTTGCATATGTTGAAACCTTGGCAAGCAGGTCCTTTTGTTTAGAGAATTGCATTAAAGCCGAAATAACAATAAGGATTTTTTTAACAACAACAACAAAATTTCCTTAAGTACTGAGAAACCTGAAAACTTCCAGAGCTTAAGAGGTGTCCAGGATGAAGGTGATATAATGCAGTTGGCCTTCACCTATGTTAAGCAAATAGAACTGAACTGCCACTAATTCGATACACATCTCAAATTTTCAGGGTTTTCTCTATCAAATCCTTGTTAAGAACCCATCCAACTTTTGCTGAAGTTGACAAAACAAACAAACAAATATACAAAAAAATCAGATACCAGTTAACTAGCAAGCTGAATAATTTGGGTAAACTAACAAACTGAATACCTTTGAGTACATAGAAAACCATCTCAGAATCGAGATACCTAGGCACAAAAAATTACTTGGGTTCCATGCTAATCGAAACTATTTGAAGATCATGAGACAGTTTCATTGCATCTTCTTCGAGCTTTGCAGCCTAACCTGTTTCTGTCTTCAATATTTTCTTGGATTTCTCCAGCAGAAATATGCCTTCCCCTAGAAAAGTTAAGGCATCTATGACCAGTAAAAGAAGCAAAATTGTAGAATGGCAGGTCATTTTCTAATTGTGGTCGATAGATTTAATCCAGTTCCCATCGATGTACTAAATCATAGATGAGCTTCTTACATAATGAACTGCAGCTATGACCAATAAAAGAAGCAAAATTGCAGAATGGCAGGTCATTTTCTAGTTGTGGTTGATAGATTCAATCTAGTTCCCACGGATGCACTAAATCAAAGATGAGCTTCTTACATAATGAACTGGTGGAGGGAAGGAGGACAACGTCAAGGTGGATTTGGTACACGTATATGTATGGAGAAAGACACTTGAGGAGGACAACGTCATGGTGGATTTGATACACGTATATGTATGGAGAAAGACACTTGGTGTCCATGCATGGCAAGGAGGAGGAGGATGACAGAGGATAGAAACTATTTCTTGACAGTATTCTTTTGATGTGTCACGTAGTACATCAATTAACAATATAAAGAATAAGTTAATAATAATAAGGAAACTTCTAACAATATAAAGAATAAGTTGATAATAATAAGGAAACTTCTAGTAGTATTGTACTTCTAGGAGTCTCACTGATAACTATAGCCGACTTCAGTTCAAGGCGACTTCAGTTCAAGGCTTGAGTTTCATAGACAGTTCTATTCATTTAGTTTAAAGTTCTTAAAAATATCAAGTTAGAAGAGTCATTGATCCCCTCACTCACTGAAGTTTCTAAAATCAGCGTGACCCTGCCAATAGTATCATAGAATTACGTTATGACATGATCTTCACATAAAAAAAATTAGGAAAATCTGCCAAGAGTCACTAATATGTAATGATCTTCAACTGGGGATCTGTGATTGTGCAAGTGGGGAAAAAGATGGTGGCATAACCTCCATCAATTTTATCCATTGTCAAAAATTTGAAGTCCGACCCAAATAAATCCAAACCCTAAAATGTTTAAACTACTTCAGATACAAATTTAATATAAACATATATAAAATTATATTTATATTGGAAAAATTGTTGATGGAGCTAATAGTTTATCTACACCATTTGTCTGGAGACCCTCTTTACAAACCCTACTTCATCTAATCTTGATAAGGCTATAAGCTCTCCTACTTTCCCCCTTCATATTTGGTTTCCTCTTTAAGAGAACCATTGAATGTATATTCCAAAACCCTTTTTGAGAGTCCGGGAGTCTCTCTAGTACATTCTCTTCATTTTCAGAATGTCATTATTAGAACTCAAAAGAAAAAGAATAAAGCGGGGGGTGGGGGAGAGTCTCAATTTTTTATTACAAGCCTTTATATGTGAGAATTGTTGAAGCCTCACCTTCTTCTCCATCAGATATGGTTCCTTCCTCAAATCGAGCCATTAGAAGAGAGAAACCCTCAATTCTTATGATTTAATGTCTCTTCTTTCATTGAATTTTAGTGGGTTGGGTAGAGTTGTGAAGGTCATGAGTCTATCCAAGATTTTAAAAGATACTGGCCTAGTTATTATTCTTTTGCAAGAAACAATGTGCTTGGATAGGAAAGCAATTGAGGTGATGGAAAAATTGTTGCCTGGTTGGGAATTTTGTGCCTTAAGTTCAAATGGACTTTTTGGTGGTTTGTTGTCTCGGTGGAATCCCTTTTTGCTAGTTTTAAGCCTTTCAGAACTATTGGGGGAATAGTGTTGGAGGGATATTTTAGAAATTTTGATCAGTCCTTTACTATTATGAATTGTTATGGGCCATGTAAAGATAGGGAGCACTTATGGAATTGGTTGGAATCTTCTGATATGTTGGGGATTAATAATTTAATCATGGTAGGTGACTTAAATCTTTAATTGTCCCCTGCAGAGCTTTGGGGTCATCATGCTAGGGTGGATTAAGCTGCTTATTTTTTCTCAGGCTTATTTCCTAGAGCTAACGTGGCGGATGTGGTACCTATTAATTGGATCCAACTTAGTCTAATAGGAGATGTGGACATGAAGGTATTAGTAAGTGCTTGGACAGGTTCTTGATAAATGTAAATCTACTTCAATCTCTTTAGAAATATAGAACCTGGGTTAGGAAGGTAAGGATTTCAAAACATTATCCTATTCTATTACAATTGGATGGGATAAAACATGGTGGCAAATATTCTTTTAAATTTAATAGTTTCTAGTTCCTTAATGAGGAGTTTTGTAGTTTGTTTAAAAGGAGTTGGCAAACGGTTGAGATTGTCGATGATTGTAACCTTATGGATAATTTGGTTCTAAAATTAGAATTTTTAAAGAAGGATGTGATTAGATGGATAAAGGAATAGAAGAGGAAGAACAATGAAGACTTATGTAACATTGACATTCATATAAGGGGCGTATTAGTAAATAGTGAGGATTTCATTTTTAATGAGGAGGAAAGACTAGCTATCAAGGATTTGGAATTTAGAAGGTCCACTTTGTTAAGACAAGAAGAAATGGAATGGTGTTTAAAGAGTCATGCTATGTGGGTGGCTCTGTGAGACAACAATACTCGATTCTTTCATAATTTTTCCTCTAGCAGAAGGAACCAAAATTCTATCTGGGAACTGTGTGATGGATTGGGGAATGTGGTAAAGACCCAGTAGGATCTTTAGGTATTGGCGAAGGCACGTTTTAGTGACCATTTCAAGGATTCAGGTCGGTGTAAAATTAATGCACAATTGAAGGTCATCAGTCATTTACCTATTTTTTGACTCCGAAGGAAGGTGAGGTTATTTGTGCTCTTGTTTCCTTAAACGAGATTGAAGAGGTATTGAAGCAGTTTTCTAAAGAGAAAAGTATAGGTCCAGATGGTTGGACTGTTGAACTATTTCAATATTTTTTCGATGTGATGGGTGAGGATATCCTTGCTATGGTTGAATATTCCAGAGTGGAAAGGTATGGATCGATGACTCTGAATTCTACATTTATTACACTTATTCCTAAATGCAATAAGCTTTGTTCTTTTAATGACTTTAGACCAATTGCTCTTTGTAATCTAGCCAACAAAATTATCTCAAAGATTATTCCAAATAGGTTGAAGCCTTTCTTATGTAGAGGGATGTCAAAAGAGCAATTTGGGTTCCTGAAAGACAGACAAATAACTGATGCTATTGGAATTACTCAAGAAGTAATTCACTCTATTAAGAAAATGGATTTGCATTCTTTGCTTCTAAAGATGGACCTTGTAAAGGCTTATGATAGGGTGGATTGGGTCTATTTGAGATTGCTCTTACTTCAGATTGGGCCTCCACTTTTGGTTACGGACTGGATTATGTCTTGTGTGGTGTCAGCATAATATGTTATGTTGATTAATGGTTCTCCTATCAACTTCTTTAAAGGGTCTCATGGTATTAGGCAGAGGTGTATGTTGTCTCCTCTTTTGTTTCTATTGGTCATTAAGGGTTTGAGTTGCATGATATTAAAAGAAAAGGTTGAAGATAAAATTAAAGGGGTAAATATTTTTGCATCGGTCTCGATTACCCATTTGTTGTTTGTAGATGATGTGTTATTGTTTGGGGGTGGTTAAAGAGATGAATAGAAGTATTTTGATGAAATTATTACTCTATTTTGTGATGCTTTGGGAATGGAAGTTTTTTTTTTGACATTATTACTATATTTTGTGATTCTTCGGGAATGAAAGTTAGTTTAAGAAAGTCATGCTTTTATAGTTTGAAAATTAAGGATGATATAAGGGAGAGGATTACATCTTTTTTACCTTATAAGTTCAATAGTTTGGGTGAAGGTTTTAAATATCTAGGTTTTTTTCTAAAACTAGTTGGTTACAAAATTAATGATTAGTTGTGGCTAGTTGAGAAATTTGAGAAAATAATTAATCATTGGACCTTCAGACTCTTGTCTATTGGGGGTAGGCTGACTCTTCTTAGAGATGTTTTGATGGGAAATCTTGTTTATTGACTTTCTCTTGCACAAGTTCCTAAATATTATTTGAAGATGTAGTCTTATGTTCAATTTCCTTTGGTTAGGTAAGGATGATGGAAGGAATTTACATATGCTTAAGTGGGATAAATTGTCTACTCTAAAGGCTTGGAGTGGATAGGATATAAAAATTTTGTTTTGGTTTAGCAAAGCTCTCTATTTGAAAAGTTTTTGGAGGGGTATCTTTGGAAAGGGTCTCTAGACAAAGGTCCTTCATGGCAAATATATGAAAGGGAATCATTTAAGATGGATAAGGAAACTGTGTAAGCTTCTTCGGAATTCATCTAGTTTTTGGTTTGGTTTCATAAATAATCATCCTTGGATGGGAAATGGCCTTGCATGGCAGGTTGGAGATGGTACTAATATTCTTGTGCGATTAGATATGATTTTGGGTATGGAAAACAACTCTAAACTTTCCTCTTATATCGAGGATTATTTGGATGAATTGGGCTTTACTAATTTGGCACATATAAAGAGACCTCCTTGGCTACATATTGGAAATTCATATTGGCTAACAACATAAGATATGGGTTTGGGTAATAGATGGTCTGAGGAATGGGCTGCATACATTTATAGTCTCAATTCTACAGGTTGTATACTTTCGAATAGTAAGGAGAAACTTACTTAGCATCACAAGTTTGCAACTGGTATCATTACTGCTAAGTCTGCTTATACTATTATTGCACAGGAAAATACTTATTTGGATCCTAAATGGTGGTATAAGAAAATATAGAATTGGCATATGCCATTGAAGTTAATTTTTTTCCTTGGTTTTCTCTTGAAAATTGTCTCAAGACTTGGGATAATTTGATGGCTAGAGGATGGATTGGCCCAAATGTTTGTGTTGTGCAGAGAAGGTATGGAATCTGTTGATCACATCTTTGTATTATGTAAGTTTTCTATTCAAATTTGGAATTGTATTTATGATCTTTTGAAGATAGAGCATAATTGGGGCATACTTACCTTTGAACAAAACTTCTAACAATGATTTCATTCTTACAAAGATCATGGTACATTTCTAGTTTTCATTTCCTAGGGTATTTGGAAATCTAGGAATACTTTATTGTTTGAGAATAGGTCTCTTGTAATTAATGACATTTGTGTGAAAAAATTCAGTATATATAAGGACTATCAAATTGATGAAAGAAGCATCTCAAATGGGAGAGTGATACTAAATACTCCATCTTCTCTGAATGTTGTTGGTTTTTTCGATGGAGCTACTCAAGATGGGGGTGCAACTTGGTTTTTTCTCACAATTAATGAGGATATTTTAAATTGAGATTAAATTATGGTCGGGGTACTAATCACATTATGGTGTTTATGCAAGGTTGCCTTATCTTTTGGTATTGATGAGCCCAAGATATGGGGAGATTCTCAGGTTATGATTAATTGGGCAAAAAATATTGGCAGTCTTCATGTGCTTTTTCTTATAAAATGATGTTGGAGAACTAAAAATCTACTATCAGATTTTCATAGACTTGAGATTGATCATATTTATAGGGAAAACAATAAAGTTGCCGATCTACTCTCTAAAGAAGCTTTGGTTAAGGATGAAGGTATTCTTTTTTGGGAGGAGATTATTGAAGAGCAACTGGAACGTAATGGGAAAAGCAATACCTTTTGGTCTTGAGTTGTTGTTTTTCTTGCTTTTTTACAATAGGATGTATTTATTCTTTTATACAATTGGTGGTAGGATGAACTTCTGTCCTGTTTTGGTTTAACAACTTTAGTGATTATGTTTTGGGGTCTTGGTCCAATGTTGGAGCTTTGATATTAGAATGAGATAGTATGCTTTTTAGATATGTTTAGCTAAATAATTTTGTGGTTGTACTTTTCGATTCGTAATAGAATTGTTGGAAAATAAAAAGTTTAGAAAGAAGTGCTTCTAGGTCACCATGGTTTTGACATGTTGGGAGGTTAGGGAGGTAGTATTGTAGTAAAGAATATGAAAGTGTGATTTAATGTGGATGTATGGAGTGCACTTTAAAGAAAGTGACTTTCATCGTCAACTCTCATAGTCTCACACAAATGACAAATCCTTTACACCTAGTGTGTTTTGCTTTAGGAATTGTCTAATACTCCGTTTCACTATGAAACTCATAAAGGTTGGTTATTTAGTTAAAACATATATACTTTTAATTTTCTAGATTTTGCAAAGTAGCATTTTCTTCAATCCAAACCATAACATTTTTATACCATTCTGTTTTAATTATAAGTGATCTTAATCTTTTACCATTGAACTTGAAAATTAATACTTTGAATTTAAACTAACAAAAATATTTTAAAAAAAAAACTAAAACATTTATGAACTTAATTATTTGGATTTATCCTTTAATTAAGGCGATTAAACGAAACTCACCCTTCAAATTTCTCATTTTTATTTTATTTTAAATTTAATTATACAAAAGGTCAGAACTAGAAAGAAAAATTTTCATATTTTTATTATTTAAAATTATAAAATTATTATAATCTTTAAGAATATTAATGCAAATACTATCATTATAATTTTTTAATCTTTTATTAAGTAAAAAAACATAACTAAAATCTAACACAAATTATAAATGCTTAAATGATTAGGATACAAGTAGTTTAATATATTTTAATTTTTTTGGGAGGATAAGAGTCCAATATGTAATACCTTATTAGCAGTAACTTGTATTGTGCATCAAGATAATATTTTGATAAGAACTGTTAAATGGATGTAGCTTGGGTGGTTGGGAGGAATGAATGTTACCCTCCCCACCCAGGTTCTACTCTTGTAAGTGACATGATGCTCTTGTGGAGACATTTGTAATAAATGTGTGAATGATCAGCTGGCCATACCTTGATTCAGTTTGAATATCAGGTGTTGAGATTTCTGAAATACAACTTTCCATTTTTAGGTTGTTAAGTTTTGTTTTTAAACAATATTGGAATTGTAAGTTAAGTAGAATTGATGACGTTACCAGGTTTTTTTATGGAGACACTAAGTTTTGCCATTGTTTAGTCCTTTTTTTTCAAAATTACAAAAGTCTTATAATTGGAGAAGAATTTTGATGGGCAAATGGATGACTTTGTAATTTACTCCATCTTAAAATTGGAGGAAACCCTTAAGGGAAAAGTTCCCATAAATTGTGAAGAATAATAACTTTCAATAACAATTTTTTTTTCTACCAAAAAGGAGGTGAATTTGTCCACTTATTAACTTCCTCTTCAGTATGTAAAACTCTATTATGTACTAATTCCAAAAATAGCACAAGAAATGCGAATACAATGTAAATCAAATATTAATGTGGAGTACAACTCACAAACAGACAATAGAGAGCACAACTCCTGAAAAGATAATAAAGATGGATTACACTATAACTCCTTAAAGATTAGAGATTCCTTCAAATAACATAAGTACAACCATAATATCCAAACAGTATATTCATGAGCCCATAATGACTATCTTGAGCTTTATCTTATAATGACTATATTGAGCTTTATGTTATTCTCACTAATTATAGATGTGGGCTCTTTTTGGGTCATTCCTTAGTCCATAGCCTTAGTCTAAATGTTTTACAGTTGGACTTTTTTTGTTTACCTAAAATAACTAGAAGGGAATTCTATATTTTTAGCCTAAAATCCAATAATAATGATTAGGAATGATGGAATTGCATATATTAATTGTTCTTTTTAAACCATAGAAACTTAACAACCTCTAAAGAGTATATGCAACAACTCCTAAGCCAACTCACAAATCATCTTGAGCTAGACTTCACATCAAGAAGATGCCTACCCTTTCAACTATAAATAACCAATAATCTTACCCGCACATGAATTGAACCTATAACATCATACAAATATCAATTATTAACATTGCAAAATTAACTTATAATAAAAATAATATTAAAAAATAATAAATCAAATATACAATAAAAACAATAATTTCAACAATCTAAATTACAATTTCAAAGACAAACCAAAAAAATCAAAATCTTTACCTATCCTATTATATATATATTTAACCACTACATACCTCAAAGATAATATAATAATATATTTCTATTAAAACTTCTATCCTCGAAACTTTGTAATTAAGAGTTTTATAATTCTTAATCTTTCCACAACATCATTAATAGTATTTCAATCCTTTAAATTCAATTTTTTAAATCAAACTCTATATGATCACTTTTTATTAATCGACTTAAGTCATCTTTGACTTATGAGTATTGATTTTTTCCTCGGAGACTTCTAACTCTTGTTATCATTGTACCATGCATAATACTTGAAAGTTTTACTATTAGAAAATCAACAATAAACACTTAACAATCTTAAACATTGATTCTATACGGTGTTTTAAATATTTTTTTCTTTCAGATTTTTTTATGATGATTTTGTGGTAGCAGTTAAATCGTTGCGTAGAGAGGTCTTTTGTCTCACAAATAAGAGGGTCTCATACACCAATTTGGTGTCTCGCTTGATAGTGACCTTAAAAATAGATTATTATTATTATTATCAATTTAAGTTTTTTTCATATATATGACTGCCATTTGTTTTTACTACTTTATATATATATTTTTCTAAAAAAAAAATAAAATTTTTTTTAAATAATACCTATAAAAATAATAGAAAATGTACAAAATATCATAAAAATATTGTAGAATGGATAAGCATAGATCTACCTAACAATATTAAATTATACACTCTGCAATACCACTTATGTAAGTTTATATATATATATATATATATACCAATTTGGGATAGTAAGACATTCTCATCCATTATAAGCCACTTGCTCGAGATAGCAGGAAAATGCATTTTTAACATTAGTTTTTAAACACATCGTACAGGGAAAAGGAATTTTTAACCTTAGTTTATAAACACATCGTACACAACATAAGAAGAAGTTGATCAAACCATATAGGAGGAATGAGTAGAAGCTAACCATTGGAAATTGAAATTGTTGGAGGAAAATAACAAATACAATCTATTAAACTGAAATTTGAAGCAAGAATGAGGGTAGTTGGAGGCTAGCATTAATCGTGGACCCATGGCCAAGTGCATAATATTTATGGGTTTGTCTTGGTTATTACATTCTTGGCGCACTCCACCTGATTTCCAATGTGACACTGTGGAGAGAGCCTACACATTACCACACATGCTACTTGTGAGTGGTTGTCCCCATCATACAAGGTTTATGGTATTGCTTACCTTCTATGAAATACAAGAATTACAAATTATGAAAGGTTATGCAAATTGTTAGAAGTCAAATTGACGTTTTACCAATCAACATGCCTGTAAGTGTTCATTTTATAACTACTTGTCAAATACCTTTTGAAATACAAAAAACTTTATGTGGAACGTCAAAATCCAGGCCTAGGTATGATACTCAACTCCAATTTCTACCATATATCTTTCCACGTATTTAATTTTTAATCTACTAGTGTTAAATGAAACGCATCCGTAATAGAACATTAGACCATATAGAATCTAACTAGTGTTTACTTTCTGGGAAACCAATATGTGTTTTTATTTGAGGTTTTGGGGTAAACAAGCATTTATGTTTTTTTTTCGTGGATCGCATCAATATGAGACAAGTGTACTCTCTAGATTGATTTTATCGCACTCATTACAAATTCAAAATAAACAAATACTAGCACACCCACATAATTTGTGGCTGAATCAGGTAGATAGGGATCAATTGGTTGAGAGATAGCCCTGGAATGAAAGACACTTTGGAAACTAGCTACATGTTATCAATGGCATTCTTCCTATTATCTATTTATCAACTATCACTGATTATATATATNTGCTTTTGCAAGCTTACATCATATCGAACATTGAGTTCATGTTGTATCAAAATCACAATCCTTACTTCAATAGGATTGTTTGTTACAATAACCATCATCAACTTTTCTGTTTGCCAATTTCTAGGATCCCGCTCAAAACTGCGAAAACCATCTGCATTCTTTATATTGTTTCATAGTGGAATGTTGAAATGCTTTCTGTCACTTCTTCTGTCTCCATTAGGCCAGGCTGACAGGCTAATGGACGTTTTGAAAGAGTGTCCGCTTCCATATTCAATTCTCGATAGATATGACCAAAGGAGATTCTTCTAAAGTTAGTTTTTAGTGTTTGAATTTCTACTAGAAAGTGTTGTAAGTGTGGTGCTCTTATGGTGTTCTTTTCATTTGCCCAGTCCACCACTACTTTAGAATCTCCATAGATCTGGATTTCCTGTATTTGAGAGCTTTTGGCCACCTTTAAAGTAGCCCATAAAGCCGATAACTCAGCTTTGTTGTTTGAGGCTGGTCTTATTGCATATTTTATCTTCTTCTTTCTTGTTGATGGAAAGAAAATTATTGCTCCAGCTACTCCTAATGGAGGCTCCCCCTGACTAGCTCCATCGAAGAAGGCCCATGGAAGCTCTTTGTTTATTTCTGGCATGTTGATTATTCTTATTTTGGTCTTGGCTTTGTCCCTCTTGTGTTCCTGTGATTTTCTCATTAACAATGGGATGACAATGTCAGGAGGAATCCAAGTATTGTTGAATATGGCTTTATTCTTGGCTTTCCATATACTGTAGACAAATAGAATTGGAAAAGCTTCAAAAGGGCCTACCCTTTCGTCATTCCACCAGGCTTTGGTTTTTTCTTCCAGGGATACAAATGCTTCATGTGCTTTGTCTGCTTCCAATTTGCCTATCATCCCATTCCAAACGCTTCCTGCATAAGAATAGGAAGCGAATAAATGAGAGCTCGTTTCATCACTAGATCCACATAAGGGACATATTCCTGGTCCTTCAAAGCCACGTTTTTGTAGCATTTCCCATGTTAAAAGTTTATTGGAAAGAGCTAGCCACTTCGTAATTGTGGTTTTTAAAGGGCACTGGATCTTCCATAGCTTTTTCCACCACCACTGTTTTTCTCCTACTGCTGCATGTTCTTCAGGGGCAGCCTGATATCCTAACTTTGCTGTGTATTGACCAGTGTTAGGATTTTTTGTCCACACCAGCTTATCCTGATCGCTTCCCAGATGTATATGATTTGATACTAGCATATTAATGAATCTATTCCATTCCTCGGCATGTTCTCGTATCAGTCCCATTTCTTGAGCGTTTTTCCACTGGCTTCGTCCTATCATAAGAGGATCTTTACAGGCATCGGCTATGGTGAAGATTCAGGACGTTTTTAGAAGTTGGATTAAGTGCATTGATAAATTATAATTTCCCCCTGCCCCCATCCAAGGATCTTCTCCAATTTTGACCTTCTTTCCATCTCCAATCTTCCACCCTATCCATTGCCCAATTAGTGGGAAAGCAGTTACCATTTCCTTCCACCCTATGGAACCATTCTTAAAGGTTTTGTTTGGGGTTCTTATCTATTCCAAGATGTTGTTGTCAGGACAGTATTTAGCCACGATGACCTTACTCCATATTTTTTCAGCGTTTTGTAGAAGTCTCCATAAGGTTTTTGCAGCTAAGGCTTTTGTGAACAAATCTAAGTTTTTTATGCCCCAACCACCTAGGTTTTTTGGCTTATCTAGGGTCTTCCATTTTACCAAGGTAATTCCCTTAGTTTACTTACTGGCTGTCCAAAGGAAGGAGAAACACAACTTTCTTATTTTTGATAGAATTCCTTTAGGTATGTAAGCAATTGAGGCCCAGTAGACTAGAATACTCTGAAGCACTGCTTTTAGCAAAATTAATATTCCCCCTCTGGATAAAAAACGGTTTGCCCATATGTTTATTCTGTTCTCAAGGTTTTGGTAGAGCCGTACCTAGTCCTGAAAGCAGTAACAGTTAGGTTTTAAAGTAAAACCTAAGTATTTGAACCCTACTTCAACAGGGGTGGTTTGTTATTGGATTAATTCCTTTGACCTTTGTAAAAGTTCTTCTGGGAATTCATTATGAATGAGATTGGACTTTTCCACATTAACCACCATCCTTGTTGCTCTGCTATATTTGTCTATTAGAGCCAAAAAATCCTCAAGGTTCCTAATTGAGCCTTCTCCAAACAGCAACACATCATCTACAAATAGGGTATGTGTTACCTCCTCTGTTGCTAAGAATTTTATGCCTTTATTGCCCCATCTGATTTGGCTTTGTGAATGATCATGCTTAGGGCCTATGCCACCAATAGGAAAAGGAAGGGTAAGAGAGGGAATCCCTGTCTTAGCCCTCTTGATGGCCTAAAGAAATTGGAAGCAGACCCATTGATTATGACTGCAAAGGAAGTGGATTGCAAGCATCCCATAGTCCATTCTACCACTTCCGGAGCTACCCCAATTTTTATCATAAGCAGTCTCACAAAAGTCCAACTCACTCTGTCATAGGCCTTTGAGAGATCTAGCTTTAGGGCAAAGGCTTTTTGTTTATCTTTTTTATAGAATGAATTCTCTCATGTGCTAGAGACACAACATCATGTATCTGTCTATTGTTTAGGAACCCAAATTGCTCTTCAGAAATGATGTCACTTAGTATTGGTTTAAGTCTTAGGGAAAGAACCTTAGCTATGATTTTATGTATCATGTTGTAGCATGATATAGGTCTGAATTCATCAAAAGTTTGGGGTTTTTGTTTTTTAGGTATTAGGCTAAAAAAGGTAGATTTTATGCTTCCCAAAACTTTTCTTGATTCCTGGGATTTTCTAACCACCTCAAGGATGTCCTTTTTTATCAGATCATAAAACCCTATGTAGAATTCTATTGTAAAACCATCAGGTCTTGGGCTTTTGCCTTTTTGAAAGAGTGCAAAGTGTGTCTAATTTCCTCTTCAGTGACCTCCTTGCTAAGCTCCTCATTCGTCTCATCTGTTATCATTCTCGGAAAGAACCCTAGGACTTCCAAAATTTCCTATATAGGACATCCTTCAGGTTATTTAAAGATTTTTCGAAAAAAGGACACTCCTGCATCAGCCTTTTCTTCAAAAGTTTTGACTAACCTGCCTTCTTGGTTTTCTATCTCACATATGGTGTTTATATTTCTTCTGTGTGTTGCATAGTTGTGAAAAAAATTGGAGTTTTTATCTCCTACTTCAAGCCATAAAGCTCTGCTTTTGAGCCTTAACTCTTTTTCTCAATGGCCAAAAGTTTTTCTTTCTTTTTTTCCAAATCCTTCATTAGGTTGTTTTCTTCCTCACTGAATACCCCTTCCTCATTTCCTTGGAACAGAGCTTCAATTTTCTCTTCTGTTTCCTTCAGATCTTTTTGCATTTTGGCCTTATGAATTTTGCTCCATTCTTTTCAAATCTTTTTTTCCATTGCTAAATTGTCTGCAAATTGCTGCATTTTGCTACAATTAGGGTTTCTTTGTACAGGTTTCCAAGCATTAGTGATTTTTTCTCTGTAATGCTCATCTTCCAAGCATTGAGGTTTAAATTTGAAGGGAGCTGGTGTCTTCTTCTCAAGAGTTGTGATTATTAGAGAGATTGGTCTATGATCAGAGCATCCTCCTGTTTCAACTATTGATTTTATGATCAAGTTTTCATTCAGAATACTGTCTTTTATTAGGAATTGATCCAATCTTTTGGATATGGCATGTTGACCTCCCCTTTTATTTTTCCAACTTGGTTCAAGTTTTTATGGGTGCCACATCCACCAGGTGTTCTCTTTCAAAAAAAGTTCGAAAGTAACATGCCAAGGAGTCTTGTCTTGCATTCTCTCCCCAAATTTCTCCAGTTGTTAATGTTAAATTTAGGTCACCTCCTAAAATAACATTTGGCTGATTTAAAACTCCTTATGTCTTGATCTTTTCCCAGAATGCCTTCCTTTCATAAAAGGGGCTATAAATGTTTAACAGAGTGAAGGTTATTCCAGTCTCCTTATTAAGAAGTTTTGTTTCTAATGCTGACTCCATCTTCTTCGAATATGTTTTGAGCAAAGCTGGGCTCCATGCTCTTATTAAGCCTCTCGAGAGACCTACTGCATCTAAGCTCTCCACCTCCCAATCTTTTAGGATTTCTTTGATAACAGTTTCTGCTTTTGAACCTTCCAGCATAGTCTCTTGTATCATTATGACAGGGGGTTTTAGGTTGTTAAACAACTGCTTTAGGGAGTTTTTTTTTTTGAGGTCCCCCCAGACCTCTTGAATTGAAGGAGACAATTAGCACCAAGAGCCCTCATTTGGGGCTAACACTCTAAGTGCCCTTTTGAGAGTAGAATTTTTTCCTAGTTTTACATCTAATGCTGCTTGTCTTTGAGCTTTGGATAGTAGAGATTTCCTACCCAGTTTAATTTTCTGAGGAGGGTTGAGAGCTAATCCATCGGTAGAGACTTCTTAATCTAGGGGTTCTATAGGGGAAGATCGTGATCGAAGCTCATATGTTCTCTTAACCATTACTTTATTTGTTTTTGAACTGACAGAGAGATTGTCAACTATAGTATTGTTTAAAAGTGGAGCCTTCTCTGGTGATAAAAGAGTACCTTTTTCCTGACGAGTTGGGCCCACTTCTAATTTTGTGGTTAGGCTTAGTGGACTTTTCTCTCTTTCTGGTATCACCATTTCTTCCACCTTCTCCGGGTTGCCACCTTGCATGTCTTCTACTGCGCTTTCCATGTCCATTGTTTTATCCTTCTTTTTTTTTCGCATGGAGATTGGAGTGATTCCTTTTCGACCTGGGAATGTACCTCTTGGTTCTTAAGAGGAAATGTCTCCTTTTCACTACTTACTGTTTTTGGAACCCACACCTTCTTAAACTTTGTTTTGTCACCCTGCTTGTCTTTTTCTACATTCTCCACCTCCACTGGTTTTTTCCCTTTGTCATAAGAAAGGTGGGATGTTTCCTGACCATCCTGGAGCCTATCCTCCTGCTTGTTATTTGTGCTTGAACCCTTGCTGACTTGTTTTGGCCCCATGTCTTTCTGTAGAGTGGCTTCATGGCATTCTTTGGGCATTCCTTCTGTATATGTCCCACTTCTTTGCAATTGAAACATCAGAAGGGGATCTTCCAGTAATCCAGGCACTGCCACCATGAGCTACCATGCATAACAATTTTAAGTTCTTCATAAAGACCATTTCTTAAATCTAGCTCGACCAATATTTTGGCGCATCTCCTGTCCAGATTATTTTCCTAGTTTTCCTCTAAAGCTATAAACTTCCCGAGCCTATTTCCTATGGCCTTAAGAATTTTTTGCAGCCAAAACACTACTAGTAATCCTGGGAGAATTACCCACAACTTATGTATATTGTGAGGTTCCTTGTAGGCGTTGAATTCAATTGTCCATTTCCTTAATATTAAACCGGACGACCCCCATTGCCAGTTTTGGTTTAAGAGTTTTGTAGTGTCTTCCATGTTTTGTAGGTTTATTAAGAACCACCCTCGCGACAAAGTGTATAAAATTGGTGCATATCCAAGCAGGGCTTCCCAATTTGACACTATCCACTTTTGTAAGGAGTCTCTTGAGACCGTTTTTCCACAAAATCGGCCTACCAAAGCCAGAGTTAAGAAATCAGGGATTTGTTCTATCTCGATGTCCCTGCCCACGATTAATTCCAGGTTGTCCTTGCGAGCTTTCATTCCACGTCTTTTCTTGATTTCCCTTTTCGACAGCTCTAAATCCATCACATTGCCTGAATTATGGTTTGGCGTGGCTTCGACTGACTTAGATTTTTCAATCATAGTTTCCTCCCGCGCCACCTTTGTCGCATATATGGATAAGACCTCTTCCTAGGAGCAGAAGATCAGGCCGTCTTCTCCGCCCTCCTCATAGTCCACGATGTCCGAATACATTGTTGGAGCTTCTTCACGACTGTTTTCAAGCTTCTGCTAAACATCTTCGACCTTAGAAAAAAGAAAAAATCTGCTCCATCCTTTGTCACCTTCGTTTTTGCTCCCGCCGCAGAGCTCCATTGTCACCTTCGTCACCATACTTGTCAGCATATATATATATATATCTCATTCTTCTAGTTATCTGCCATGAACTATTGATTATCCATTCATTAGCTAAGACCTCTTCCTGGGAGTAGAAGATCGGGCTGTCTTCTTCGCCCTCCTCATAGTCCATGATGTCCGAATACATTGTTGGAGCTTCTTCACGGCTGTTTTCGAGCTTCTGCTAAACATCTTCGACCTTAGAAAAAAGAAAAAAATCTGCTCCATCCTTCATCACCTTCGTTTCTGCTCCCGCCGCAAAGCTCCATCGTCACCTTCGTCACCATATATATATATATATCTCACAGTCTTCTAGTTATCTGCCATGAACTATTGATTATCCATTCATTAGCTATGAGTTATCCATGCATTACTACCAGTTATCTATTCATCAACTACCAATTATCTATTCATCAACTACCAATTATTGTTTATATATATATTTTTTGTAATTGTTTATCTCGAATTTTGAACCACTGCAATAGAATCAATCTCAACAGTACACTTGTCTCATCCGTTTCCATACATGAAGAAGCATAGGCCATAGTCCACCCCAAATCTCAAATAAAAATGCATACCAGTGTAATTAAAAAAAAAACTAGCACAACCACTTAATTTCTCTATAGTACACTTGTCTAGCTTGTATTCCACCCTAAATCTCAAATAAAAACACATATAGGCCTAAAAATAATTGATACATGGATAATTGGTAGGTGATGCATGGATAACTTGTGACCTATTGTTGTTCACCAACCACAAGTTAAGTGGTCATGCGACTTATTTATATGTTAAGAGTCAAGTTTTAAAGTCACTAAAATTTTAAGATTCATAACTTTGGCAGTGTAGACTTTTGGAGTATGGTATGAAATTGGGACAAATTATTTAAAAAAATATAAATTGTGAAATCTATTTTTGAAAAAAAATCATGGAAAAATTAACTAGTTCTCACACTTAAAAATGTAGTAGTCTAAATGTCCGACATTTTTCATTTTTTCATTTTTTTTTGTTTCTTTTCTAGCTTGTTTTTCACATAAAATGGTAAAATTTTTAGATTAATACTTAAAAAACTAAAATGGTAAAAAATTTAGATTATTAGTTAAAAAAAACATATGATAATTGTTAAACTTACATAATCTTGATGCCCTTGAAATATTTAAAGATGTGATTCCATTTATGCATTCAAAAACAAAATTGAATTGAGACATTTTAAAATTAAAATTTTGTTAAAAATAAAACCTAACTCCCCCTATCTTGAAAAACAAATCAAACTTGCTTTCCTTTTTTCTTTAAATAGAAATGGCGCCAAATTAACCAGTAAATATAACCCCGATTAGATATGAGAAGTTACACCGACACCATGGTTCACTCAACTGGGCTATTAAAAAATATGAAAAATCTTTTTTTCTATTTCAATGCGGAGGTCCACCGTCCACGAATCGATTGCATCCTTTGTTGCTAATACCTGCGAAATTAGCGCGTAACTAAACCCTAAAGTCGCAGTTAGATCAGATTTGTCTTGCTAAAAGAAGACGATTAGCCAAATTTGTCGGTGATTAACGCGCCATAATAGCAGAAGTGTTTGCAGCAATCAGCGGGAACGGTAGCGGCGGCGGAGGATTTCTGCCGGTCGGCCTGCCAGATTTTCCGTTCTATAGTCAGTGACCACAGGAGTTTGACGGCCAGTGTGCTGTAATCATCGGCATTGGCGTCGGCCGTGTTGTTGATTGTCACGTGTGGTTGTCACAACTGGCGTGCGTATGCGTGATGGTTCCCTCCCATCAGCTGGATTTAAATTGAGGGTTGACGTCCGCGAGCTGAGGGCCGAGGGCGGTCCGGTGATTTTTTTTTTTTTGCGTTTGCGTTTTCACCATTACATCCCTGTACTGAAATCCTCGCTGTAAGTGGGGACGAATGGCCTCAACAAACTTTTAACAGTCTAATCAATGGCCCTCGCTTTTATTGTTGCCGTCAAAGTGCCCGGGCAGATCGGACGGCTGAGCCGAGAGCAATAGAAAGGGAAAGACTAGCCGCCGTTGAAGAATGATTTAGTACGGCGATTAAATTTGACCTTTGGATTTGTCACTGTTGCTTGCTGTACATATTTTTGTCACGTCTCTGGAGCCTTGCCGACACATTGCGGTTGCTGTTGTTGTGTTTTTAATGGGCGGGCAGACGAACATTAGTCCAGGGGAAGAAGGATAGGTTTTGCGGCAGCCTTAAGCCTACCTTCTGTTTCCTTGTATCTAGTCTCGTCCGTCGGTCGATTGATCGATTTTCTAAGCATTTTGCTTTGGCATGGGCGACTCCAGCAGTTCTGTGTCGGTGGACATTGAAATAATTCCCTGGGGAGGTCAGGTATTGCATTCATTGATACTCTCATTTCTCTGTACATCACGGCCGTTTGACTCTAAGATTGGCTTATTTAGCCATGGATACAATTTAGAAAGCTGAAAAATGAAAGCGCACCATGAATTTAGCTTATTTCGACAAATGCATGTATATGGCTTAAAACTTCCTTTTCGTTTTCTTGTAAAGTTCGCTGATTCTTCCAGTGCCCCCAGTTTTCGGAGAAAAATAACCGTAGATTTTGGTTGAAAATTGCCCCGGTTCTGTCATATTATCGGATGAATGGAGAGCCGAGGCACTTGAAGCCGAAAATTCCTTTTAAGTTCACATAATCAGGCTTCTATAGGAAGTTTGCTTGTAGTTTTAGTGTATTGTCAGCTTTTCTTAATTGAATAATAAACGGTGGTGAAATATGCAGAGTTTTTATCCTCTCTGTTGAAATTTTGTTTCTTGAACTTCAAATTTGCTGTTTCTTTGTTGCCGAAAACGTCATACTTATACTATTCTAAAAAAAGAGCCGTCAATTTTTGTGGAATGTTGAATATTGCCGTCCGTCTCCGACAAAGTCACAATACAAATAAATTTTGAATAGTGAAATCCTCTGAATGAATTTATTTCAAAGGTTCTCTAACATGTATATGATTTAGAGCAAGTTTTACTGTTGGAATAGCCCTACAACCGGGATCTTTTATGGCTTTTCAACTTATTTTGACATTAACCTTCAAAATGCAGATTTTCAAGTATATATATAGAGCTAAATGGCTTTCCTCGAGGCCTTTATTGAACAAATCGATACGTCTATACGGAATTTGCTACAGATTTGGTCGAAAATGGCTTATGCTCACACTTCTTTCAAAGATTTAGACAGTTCAGTGAAATTTCCCCTTTGTCGAGCAAATTTTTTTCTTACACAGTCTCTGAATTCAAAATTCACCTCCATATTGGTGGATAGAAAATAGGAAATGCGGATCGAAATTTTGCTGATACATGAAGTAGATAATGGAGCTATCCTTTGTAGGATTGGTTATCAATTGCTGGACTGGATCTACAATTAAGTGATGTAAGATGGCTGCTAATAGCTGTCCCACTGCATTTCAGGCCTGATGAAATATATTTTCTTGCCAAATTCCGTGAGCACCCATGCATTTTCTTTGAATGCTAGTATATTCATTTCCTAATCGGGGTTAGGACTGGATAAGTTTCCTGATAAAGGTCTAATTCAATCGCTGTAGTCTCTATTTCGAGAACTCTTGAGGACTGTATCGTGCAATCATACGCCTTTATATACACTTCTGTTTTGCACATTGCTAGCTGAACAATCTTTGAATTCTCTTCTTGAATTCACTTCAGGAAGAAGTTGTGCAGACCAGCTATGGGCCTGTGTCAGTCTTTGTCTGTGGAGATCAGGGGAAACCGGCTCTCATCACTTATCCAGACGTGGCTTTGAATTGTAAGTGATCTTTCCTCGGTTTTGACGTCCGTCAACTGAACTTATCTGTTTTCCTTTTTTTCACGAACTGAAATATTCATTTACTAAATCTCGTGGCATTTGAACAGATATGTCATGTTTTCAAGGGTTATTCTTTTGTACCGAAGCTTCTTCACTACTGTTCCATAACTTCTGTGTGTATCACATTGATGCACCTGGACACGAGGTCCGTATTGGCGCGTTCTCCTGATTAGAGTTGTAGTTATTAATATATGCACTCTACATTATAGGTTGTGTAAATGATTTTAGGTATGTTGAAGTTTTATGTCCAGGCTGCTCACCTTTCATAATTTGCTTTGCTTTCGTTTCAAGTATCCTTGCAGTTAGGAGCTGCAGCTATTTCATCAAATCTTCCAGTGCCTTCGGTTGACGATCTGGCAGAGCAGGTCGCTGAAGTGCTGGATCACTTTGGGTATTTAAAAAAAACCTTGTTTAAGTGATTTGTTATCAGGTTTGCTTAAAGTGCTGTATTATAGATACAGTTAAACCTTTTTTATCATAGACTTGTCATGGTTCAAGTTCACCTTTGATGTGTATTTTTCAAATTAGATTGGTTTATGAACTTCTATTAGCATTTGATTGACAGGCTTCATGAGGTCATTTGTATGGGTGTGACAGCAGGGGCTTATATCTTGACACTGTTTACAGTAAGAAAACATATTATAGATCCCTGCAATTATTGTGAATTCAATTTTCACTACTTCCAGTTGTAAAGCAAATCTCGTTTTCTGTTGCAGATAAAATACAGGGAGCGAGTTGCCGGACTTATTCTTGTATCCCCGTTATGTAGAGAGCCTTCATGGACTGAATGGTTCTATAACAAGGTTGGTTTAGCAAATACGGCTTACCTTTGTTTCCTCTCTTTTAAAAGCCCTCGAAATTGAAAAGCATTCCTTTAATTTCGGAGCCCTTTCAATTGATGATGATCAATCTTCCTCATTTCTTTGTTCAGTTGATGATCAATCTCTTTTATTTTTACGGTATTTGTGGCGTGGTCAAGGAAGCATTGCTTCAACGATACTTTAGTGAGGTGCTTTCAAACTCGAGTCCTTTTAGTAGCTTTTAGACCTCTAGTTGCTTTTTAGTAGCATTTAGATCTCTAGTTGCTTCTCTCTGAAAACTTGAACGTTTTTTTAAAAATGATGGTAAAAAATTGGACATCATTTTGAATAGAAACAATTATTAGGATGGTTTAGGCTGGAATTATCTCAGTTGTAGATAATTTCGAGTCAAAATTACTGGCGACGAGAATAAATAAGCAGGGTTTAGAAATTTAAAACGCTTACCGATTCTCCGATTAATTCAGCAGGAATTGCGAAGCCTCCAATGTGGGAAATCTGACATTGTTCAAGCTTGCAGACGGGTTAGTTTTATTTTTAAATGAGTTTTGCATGCTATGTCTGAAATTAATTTTCTGCTCACATCTTATTTTTTGAAAAATGGTTCAAATGGCTTAACCGTCAGTGAATGATTCTGATTGCAGTTGCTGGACGAGAGGCAGAGCAAAAATGTTATGCGGTTTCTACAAGCTATTGACAAGTATGTTCTAAAATCCTTTCCATCTTATTTATTGACAAGTATGTTCTAAAATTCTTTCCATCTTATTTATGTTGATGGATCAGAACCCATGTTTAGTGTGCATTAAGATTTTATTGTGTAGTGTTCTTCTCATGGTTTCATTCTGGTTTGATAGTAAAGCTAACGTTGAAGCCTTGTTCCAAGTTCAACCATAATCTGTTGTGGCATGTACATTACATTTATACATGGCAACAAACTATTATGAGTAGAAAACAGCTGCTAACCGACTAGTGCAATAAAATGCTTTTCAATGTGAAACTAGTTTATGAACATCATTGTTCAAATTTTGTAGTTAATTCTTAGGGTGTCTCGAAACATTTTCAAGAAGTATCTTTGAAATCCTTAAACGTGGTACGATGTTCTGTTAGATGAAATTTTTTTAAGGGCTTGAATGAAAGGCAGTTACTGTCTGCCAGTTCGATAGTTGCCTGGAGATGCGTCTCTCAAGAGTAGACAATATAAATCACTGAATTATATTGCATTTCACAGCTTAAACGAAAATTGTGTCAAGTGGCAATTAAACAGTTCAATAGCTTTTTCATCAGGATTTGACTACCAGTTTGACAGAGTATGTGGGCTTCTATGCTGGCAGGAGACATGATCTTTCCGAGGGATTGAAGAAGCTTCGATGTAGGACTTTGATATTTGTAGGAGAGAATTCTCCTTTTCACGAGGAAGCTCTTCACATGAATTCTGTAATGGACAGACGGTATAATGCCTTGGTTGAGGTAAAAGTTTTTTTTTTAATCGCCATAGGAACTAGCCACCATTCTAACTATGTCCTTTATCTAGTCTGCTCGTCTAGTGTGTTACTAATCCCCGTTGAAATGAATAATTCAGTTTATATGCAATGTGTGACATTCGTTTGCCCTTAAAAGTTATTTATGATGCATTCTCTATAATTTCAGATTCTCTTTATTTATTTCTCTATACTCAGGACCTAAACTATTACCACACTTATGCAACCACAGGTTCAAGTTTGCGGATCTCTTGTCACAGAGGAACAGCCTCATGCAATGCTGATACCAATCGAATATTTTTTAATGGGATATGGGTTTTACAGGCCGCCTCAGTTGTCATCAAGTCGTGGATCTAGCCCAATTAGTCCTTCAGATTCGTACATCTCTGCTGACTTGCTCTCTCCAGAGAGTCTAGGATTGAAGCTCAAACCTATAAAGACACGCCTGGCAGTGGACGATTAAATTTGCTACATAAATCCTGAAGAGTATCCACCACCGATTTGTTAAAATGAAAAAATTAAGAAGAAAAACCTTATCGGGCAGGGTCTCTATGTTGTGCTGTATGATATAGTGATTCACTACGAAAAATAAAAGGCAATTCTGTAAAAATAATTGGGAATAACCAAATTATTGGTGCTTCAATGAATATGGAATTTAGGTGGAAAGATGCCATGTATATCTACCATTATAAAAATAAGTAAGTTTGGCATCCAGTCTATAAGCAAAACTAGGAGCTTCTTTCAGATATATGATGTTACCCCTAGCTTGAAGGAAGGGTGGCCCCCAGTTTCCATGTTAAACATTGGGTCAAACTGTGCAGAGAAGATTTGTAGCCATTAGATGCGGCAAGTTCTTGTGTAGATACGAAGAAAGAGAATTCTTGAACGTAATGTACCTAGAAAGCTGATTCGTTTTCTTAGTTATTCATTTTTAGACTTTACAGCTGTGCCAGTGAAATCGTCGGTAAATTTTAATTAAAATAAAAATCACTTCTTCGTGCTATTCAATTTTTCTATTGATTGGTTGAGTCGCTATTCGGTGAAAAAGTTAACTGCATCGCTATTCCAACTATTATGATCGCTATTCCAACTATTATGCAGAAGTATTTCTGGATCTTCTTCTTGTCATTTAAAGATAAAATGGAAACAAATTTTTGGTTTACCCCACCAAATGCTTGAGGTTATTTCGGCGAAGTATTTTTCCAATTTTCACAAGGTATGCAAGTGTTTCCAATTTTCACAAGGTATGCAAGTGTTTCCGAGTAAAACAAAAATAAAATGAATTTTGTTCTCCTGCATTCTGTTCCTTTTGGACAATAGCAAGACTTTGGCTCGGGCCATATGTTTCATTAAGTATCAACGCTCTCTGGAGAACCGACTCACTGTTTTCTAGAGATTATCAACTGTCTGGCCATGATGTGCAGCCATTGATCTAGGATTGCCAGCTAACAGTGGGCCAAATAACAAACAACAAAACAGGAAATTTGAAATTGAAAGGAAACATTTATCAAAGAACAATCGAAGAAACGTGAGAGAGTTTTAAGCATGACGTTATTTTAAGGAGCCCACCCCAAAAATATAAATAATTTTATTGTGATCATCTGTTCTGTGTTTACAGACTAATTTATGCTGCAAGCTTGAAATGAATACTATGAGTTGACAAAGACAAAAGGCAGCCTTGGACTAATTGGTCCTTTTTGTTATTCACTGACAAAAGGCAGTATTTTATTATTCCTCCGCCAAGAATCCAATGCAAAATCAACAACAGTACACAATTTCTTTACCCATCTCCCAGAGGGTATATTCCAGCACAATATATTGGGAACGATAAAAAATTTGTTCAAAGCACAATAGATTGGGAACGATCAAAGATTTGTTCAAAAATTCTCACCCATATAATAAAGAATCTCCATGGTGTGTGGTCCTTGTGTATAAGACAAGAAACGGACACCATAACATTTTGTGTTTACTTTTTAATTTAGACCATGACAATTCTAAACTAAAATTCGACTTCCTGATTGTTACATTTAATAGAGCAACGAGTCAATTTAACAACAAAATTATTGGCATTTATTTTAAATATGATGCACAGATGGCTATATTTTAATATTTTGGTAGAATTTTTGAGTAAATTTTAGAGATACATCTCCGGTGGGTCCTTAAAACTAAGGGGAAGCTTTTAGCATTACATTAAAACATATCAAGGGATAGGGAAAGCTTTTACCAAGGGACAGAAAGAGGTTATGAATTCATCGATTGGTGGTCGAAATTGCTTCATTTTTCATCAGTCAATCTTGCGAGATTACTTTGTGAAGTGATGGTTGCAAAATAGTGGTGTAATCCAAATAAATTTTTTTTTTCAAATGTGGTTCACCATTTGTTAGAGGGCTACTCCACAGAAAATTTCAATACTTGATATTCAAACTGAATCAAGGTATTGTCGGCTCATCATTCACAACATTTATTACAAAGGGCTCCACAAGAGCATCATGTCACTTACAAGAGTAGAACCTGGGTGGGGAGGGTAACATTCATTCCTCCCAACTACCCAAGCTACATCCATTTGACATGTAATCCAAATAATTGTGTGGGCAATGGAGGCAGATATAATAATATAAATAAAATCTTGATGCTTTTTGTAATGGTTATGAAACAATACTGGAGTGCGATGGAGGCGTTTATTGTGAAATTGAATCTAAATTATCGTTTAATTGAAAATTTGCTACAAATTAATTGGCAAGTTATTGCAATTTATGTCATGTTCCATCAAGTCTTTTAATAATTTTCCAAGGTTCTCGTGCCATCAAAACGATCTCCCTTTGACGGCTCTCGTGCAGTTGGTACCCTCCTTACTTTCTGAAGCTGATTTTCCTCTCTTTGATGGCTCTCGTTGTAGAAATTCAGGCCTGCAGTAGATTAATTTCACCCACAACAATTAACAATTGATCATGCAAAATTATCAACAATGGAGACTGAATATGGAGTTGTAACACAAAATTATATTAACTGAGTGTAGAATAGCCAACCCTGTAATAACATAGGCTGCTGAATATATAGAATACATGAGCAAATCGAATGCATAAGAAAGCATCCAAATCTAGCATAAAGCAGGCTTACTCAAAATAGGCAAATCCTCCGTAGGTGTAAAAAGCTGATCCCAAATCTATCAAAGATCCCACGAATTAGCAAGGGCGCATGGGCAAGCTAAAGAGTGGTCAAATGGCAGCTCATACATGTTTTTGCATGGACGAAAGAGTGGAGGAGGAAGAGACAACAAAGCTGATTCACCTCACCTAGTCTTGCTTTCCTATGTGCCTTAAAACACTGAAAAAGCAGGGAATAAAGCAGAAAAAGCAGATGGGCGTCTAGGAGGCCAGGAATAAAGCAGATTTGATTCCTAAGGCTTTCCCAAGCACTCCACGAGTCAATAATGGCAAGTTTGACCTCTATGGATAGGCAATTAGCAACTTGCACATGGTGGGACTCATGGACTAGGCAAATAAGACAAAAATAAATGAATTAATGTCTAAGTGGGTAAATACTATGGGTTGATTATTCTAACACCCCCCCTTAAGCCTGACTTTATGAGTAATAAATCAAAATATAGGGCCTAGCAACAAGGCTTAGTCACCCTTTTACATACGACAATGTCCATACAACCAAGGAAAGAGGCAAAACCAACTTGGGAAAATCCTCCCTTAAACATAGACTGTAAAACAAAATTGTAGAATCTTGTCTCCACTCATGCTTTGACAGCATGATCAGCAATCCCCAGCAGTGATTTGAGATTGCTGAAGGTCTTCTCACAAAATGCTTTGGTGAAGATATTAACTACTTGTTTTGAAGATGAACAAAAGAGTAGGTGAATGGTGCCATCATGCACAAGCTCTCTGATGTAGTGCATGTGAATCTCAATGTGTCTGGTTCTATGCTTCTGAACTGGATCCTTGCAGATTCGAATGGTACTCTGGTTATCACAGTAGATGGTAGTTGAGTACTCAGGTTCGAAACCACACTCTCCAAGTAAACCCTGCAACCATAAACACTGAGTTGCTGCATTGACAACTCCTCTGTACTCAGCTTCTGTAGATGAGAGTGCAATGGCACTTTGTTTCTTGCTTGACCAGCTGATTGGCCCTTCTGCAAGCATAAACACATAACCTGAAGTGGACTTCCTGTCAGTGCTATCACCTGCCCAATCACTGTCAGTAAAACCAATTAACTCAAGGTCGGAATTGGTCTTATATAAAATCCCATGTGTCCTTGTTCCCTGAACAAAGCTAAGGATCCTCGTTGATGCTTTCCAATGGATCTCATGGGGCTGATCCATGAATCTAGAAGCAACTCTGACTGCATAACAAAGATCAGGTCGAGTATGTGTCAAATACAATAAACATC